>CM060960.1:18357375-18589887 GCA_030765055.1 Mantis religiosa | reverse complement strand
TACTTGCATGGTAATGATATCCAATAGATATTAGAAAATTCACTCGATACTCTTTCGATAACTCCGGTGGTGATTCTGCAATTTTTATTTTATTTTTAAATCACAAAATTATTATTGCCATAAGCAGAACATTGCAAAGCCAAGAAATTCTCAGAATGTGGTATCTGTACAGTAACATTATACAAGAAAATAATCGTGGTCAACTGTCAGTTAACAGTTCCAAGAAGAAATCACTACATATCTCACCTCCTCTTTCTAGTACACTGCAATACTGCAAAATAAATTCAAAATTTCCAGAACTAAAAAAAATTATCCGCTAAATATTTATGTATTCCACCTGCAACAGTTTTGTTTGAAAGGCTGTTTGGCACAGCAGGACTCATATGTGACAGAAAAAAGTAGACTTACCCCGAAATACCCGCCTCGGTAGCGTCGATGGTAGCGTGTCTGCCTTACGTTCAAGAGGTCCCGAGTTCGAATCTCGGTCAGGGTGAGTTATCTGGATAAGGTTTTTTACGGGATTTTTCCTTATCCTGGAAGACGAATGTCGGGTAACTCTAAGCTCCATGGATCTCGGATTCATTTGAGCATCATTTCACCCATTTCATTCATCGTGCGATACCGACAACGTTTGACTACGTAAATTAAAAAGAAAAAAAAACCTTGATTGCATAGAAAGAAATTGCAGAGATATCAAGGATGTCATCGAACACATTCATTTTCGGTTAGTAATATACGTTCTTGAGTATACCATTTCAGAAGTAGTTTTTTGATGCGTTTAAATTTAGAAAGTTTAAATTTAGAAAATGCTCTTTCAGCTTTGCTCACTGAACAGAAACAGTTAAGTACATACTTGATGAGGCTGGGCACAAGTTAAAGGACTATGTTCAGTCAACAGTAGATTAGGAGGTTGTTTACGTCAGTCACATCTTAGATGTGAAGGAACTTTCTGGTCCAAAAAGGTTTCTGCGAATTTGTCAGCTTCTTTTTCAGTGCATTAAAACAGCTCAAAAGAAGGTTTAAATTACACCAATTCCCTTAACGGGTAGTAAAGTTGCAGTATCAATCTTGGGATATTATGAAAGTACAGCAAGCAGCGTGGCGCATGCGCGTTGTAATCGGGCAGGTCGCTGTGTGGAGGTGCTGAGACCCCACTAAATTAACCATTCCCGCCACTATATTATTTTGGTTTTCGAAATAATTCTTGCACATGTAACTGCAGCAGTAATAACAATAACCCTTAGAGGATTTTATAGCTTCGAAGTATTTTGTGGGTTGGAAGTTGCTGCTACCGATTGTTGTGAAAGAAGGCGTGACTGTAACCTTGGCTCACATACCCACATGACTGGTTGCCAGGCTATCGAAAATTCTAGCAGCAATCGCACTTTCACATGTCCTAGAGTCAAGTTATGAATGCACTCTTGCTTCTTGTTAATCATTTTACACATTTCCTTCTATAAGCTATAATTACATTTTTAAAAAGCTGTATGACGCTTTGTAATTCCATGTTCTTTGCATGACGAGTTATACTCGCACGACTTTCGTATTATTCTTTAAAAATGTGTTAGTTTTCTATTAACTGTATTAATCAAGATACTTTTTTTTATTACACATTTCTAATACGTATACGTGAATAGATAGATTTTCTTGCCGAGGACATGCACTTTACAAGGGTGGTCTGAAAAGTTTCCGACCTAATAAAGATACAAGACTTTTTTTTTCAGATTTTTATTTGTTTATTTTTCAACGTAGTCTCCTTGTAACTCTACACACTTCTCCCAGCGATGCTGCCATCTCTGTAACCGTTCAAATAGTACTCGGCGTTTTTCTCTGCAAAATAATTGCTCACGAAGGCGATTACCTCTTCATTTGACGAAAATCTCTGTCCTCCGAGCGCAATTTTCAGATGAGGGAACAAAAAGAAGTCGCTTGGGGATAGATCTGGTGAGTTAAGTAGTTCAAAGCGTAATTCGTGGATTTTCGCCATTACAATCGCTGAGGTGTGAGACGGTGCTTCGTCTTGGTGAAACAGGATTTTCTTTTTCTGCAAATGTGGCCGTTTTTCCGCAAGTTCTGCCTTCAGCTTGTCAAGTAATCATGCGTAGTGTCCCTCCTGTAATGGTTCTTACATTTTGAAGATAATCGATCAAAATAACTCCATGACCATCCCAGAAAGAGTCGCCATAATTTTTCCATTTTTTTTGAGCTGGTTCCCCCTTTGCAGTCCACTGTTTGGACTGAATTTTTGTTTCGGGCGTATGTATAATAGTGTATTCAAGTTTCATCTACAATAATTAATCAGCGCCAATACTCGGATTTATTGCGTCTAAACTGCGCTAACAGAGCGTTGGAAATGTTCATTCGAACACGTTTTTGGTCTAACGTTAGCAAACGCGGCACCCAACGTGCGGACAGCTTCCTCATGTCTAAATGTTGATTTAATATGTGACAAACACGTTCTTTTGACATGTTCATCGCCTCTGCTATCTCTCTCACTTTAATTCAGCGGTCGTCTAGCACCATTTGGTGAACATTGGCGATGTTTTCGTTGGTAGTTGCCAAAAATTTCACTGTGGTAAATGATGGTGCAGAGTCCCCATACACAGAATCCAACTCATCTTTGATTTGCGTAGGCGTACTGCCTTTCAAAAACAAATATTTAATGACAGCTCGATACTCGATTTTGTCCATTTTCATAGAAGCGCTCACATCAACTCACTCAAATGCCTGTTACATAACAACTGAGCGTTCAAAATGACTGAAACTCTGGTGAATAACTGTCAACAGATGAACAACGAAATTCACTAGCTTTTATTTACGAGTGCTGCCATCTTCATGTTGAGGTCGGAAACTTTTCAGGTCACCCTCATACATGTATAGCAACATCAATAATAAAACACACAAACATTTAAATCTAGGAAATAGAATAAAACTCCAGGACTTTATAGAGGGGATTCATATATTAAAACAGTGATTAACTTCCTTTTGAAGCAGCTAATTGAAGTGTTTTTTTAAATAATCAGACAAACTATTAAATATTTGTAGTGATATATTATCAAAGCTGTTTTGAGTCTTTGTGAACTTACATAGGTATAAATTATTTGAGGTCCTTGTAGGATAGTTGTGAATTATATTACAATAGGTAACTTCTAGCAAATTTTCTTTCATATAGAGAAGACAGTTCAAAACAGAAATACAAGGAAGTTAAGTATCCCCGCTCAATAAATAGTGGTTTACAATGCTTCATCATGATACTTACAGCCCTCTTTTGTAAAATGAGTAGTTTGCAAAATTATGGTTGCCCCACACTAAGACTCCATAGTTTGAGATGACTATAGATATGACTACATCCCAAAATTAGTGGCAACACTGCCTGCATTTGACGCTATCAGCGGTGAAAAATAAGAGCATCTAGTGTTTGTTAGTTGTGAGTTTGAAGGCATTTTAATAAGTTTAATTATAGACTGTTAGTGCTCTAAATATGTTTAGTAAATACGAACAAAGATGCTTAATTAAAATTCAGGTTGCAAGAGTTATCAATGCTCGACAACGCCATACAGAATTATTGGAAACCTGTGGTAGACAGACTTTACCATATCGTACCGAGGCTAGATGGGCGAATGCATTTCGTAGAGGAAGGGAAGACGTTCATCAAAAACGTGGAGCTGGCAGACCGCAATCAGCAAGTGATGATGTGCATGTGAATGCTGTTTAGATCGCTGCTGGAAGAACATCGTTGTTGGATTTGTATTGAACTAGCAAGAGAAAATGAAATTACCACTTAGAGGAGTTTGTTTTAGAACCAGAGAGGCAATTCTAGCAGCAGTAGAGCAGTCTGTTCGAAAATTAGGACAAGACGCTGTGGATGGCATCCGTCGGCTCCCTGATGTGTGGAGGCGAGTTCTTCATGTTGGAGGAGATTACTCCAAGCACCGCAATAATGTGACTGATCCAAAAATATTTTATTTGTTGTTAATACAAACGTTGCCATTAATTATTAAATTATCTATGTATAATATACCTTCATTAATGATACTCTATCTACATTTTGTATTAAAATACGTGACAGAAATAGTTCTTTTGATATTTTATTAGTAATGTAGTCAATATGTGTTTTCGGCCTAAATCTTTAAGATAGATACCAAAGAATCTCGTACTATTATCGAGACCATTTAAGACACGATTTAAATTAAAATGAATGTATACTGTTTTGTTTTAATTTATACTTAATTTGTTAGTACCACACATGTTTTTACTTTCGTGTAGGCACCTTCTATTTTATCGTCTTTGTAAGCAAGTATTCGGACTAAGTCATCGGCAAACAAATACATTCCGAAAAAGTTTCGAATAGGGAAATACAGGAATTTTTAAATGATAGTCAAATTTTGTAAGAACTGGTCGTTATGTGATAGCCTTGAAATTCTGTTCTCTTTACGTGACCAGGACAGAAGAACGTGACATTTGACACTCGTATAGTATTGAAAAATTCATATTTAATAAAAAGGAATATCTTGGGCATGCTAATTAAAAATATGTATTTCACATCAATTGAGTGTTTTAAAAAGATATAATTTTATGTGCAGTAAGATTTTACCTGTTTTATGATTTACCAGTTGTACAAACATTACTGAGAATGAAGAGATCATCTGAGGACGTTCCCAGAAAACTCAAGATAGTCTTCTACTTGTCGTGTAAATACCGCCACTATATATTTTTAACAAAATCTAAAAATTTGTATATGAGAAAATGAAGAGAAAAAAAAAACGCGATTTTAGAGCTATTTTGTTCAACATGTACGTGGATATTTTTCTTTTTTGATATTTTGGTCTCGAAACATGAATTGCCGGTGAAACGTTGATATAGTATTGTTGAGTGGATTCCAATGCTTCCTCAACTCTCTTAGATATGTGGCAGAGAAAGTAAACATGAGCAAGCAATTAATGGGAAATACCGCAAGGGACGGAAATGAATCATGTACTTAATGACACTGATACTGCTGTGAGTTACTGAATGGAAAGTAATGATATACAAGAGCATGGCAAGAAAATGAAGAGTGCAAACCACAACCACAATGGGACATAGAGATGTTACACAGACGTACTAGTCACAATGGGACATAGAGATGTTACACAGACGTACAAGTCACAATGGGACATAGAGATGTTACACAGACGTACTAGTCACAATGGGACATAGAGATGTTACACAGACGTACTAGTCACAATGGGACATAGAGATGTTACACAGACGTACAAGTCACAATGGGACATAGAGATGTTACACAGACGTACTAGTCACAATGGGACATAGAGATGTTACACAGACGTACAAGTCACAATGGGACATAGAGATGTTACACAGACGTACTAGTCACAATGAGACATAGAGATGTTACACAGACGTACTAGTCACAATGGGACATAGAGATGTTACACAGACGTACTAGTCACAATGAGACATAGAGATGTTACACAGACGTACTAGTCACAATGAGACATAGAGATGTTACACAGACGTACAAGTCACAATGGGACATAGAGATGTTACACAGACGTACAAGTCACAATGGGACATAGAGATGTTACACAGACGTACTAGTCACAATGGGACATAGAGATGTTACACAGACGTACAAGTCACAATGGGACATAGAGATGTTACACAGACGTACTAGTCACAATGGGACATAGAGATGTTACACAGACGTACAAGTCACAATGGGACATAGAGATGTTACACAGACGTACTAGTCACAATGAGACATAGAGATGTTACACAGACGTACTAGTCACAATGGGACATAGAGATGTTACACAGACGTACTAGTCACAATGAGACATAGAGATGTTACACAGACGTACTAGTCACAATGAGACATAGAGATGTTACACAGACGTACAAGTCACAATGGGACATAGAGATGTTACACAGACGTACAAGTCACAATGGGACATAGAGATGTTACACAGACGTACTAGTCACAATGGGACATAGAGATGTTACACAGACGTACAAGTCACAATGAGACATAGAGATGTTACACAGACGTACAAGTCACAATGGGACATAGAGATGTTACACAGACGTACTAGTCACAATGGGACATAGAGATGTTACACAGACGTACTAGTCACAATGGGACATAGAGATGTTACACAGACGTACTAGTCACAATGAGACATAGAGATGTTACACAGACGTACAAGTCACAATGGGACATAGAGATGTTACACAGACGTACAAGTCACAATGAGACATAGAGATGTTACACAGACGTACTAGTCACAATGGGACATAGAGATGTTACACAGACGTACTAGTCACAATGAGACATAGAGATGTTACACAGACGTACTAGTCACAATGGGACATAGAGATGTTACACAGACGTACTAGTCACAATGAGACATAGAGATGTTACACAGACGTACACGTCACAATGGGACATAGAGATGTTACACAGACGTACTAGTCACAATGAGACATAGAGATGTTACACAGACGTACTAGTCACAATGGGACATAGAGATGTTACACAGACGTACTAGTCACAATGGGACATAGAGATGTTACACAGACGTACTAGTCACAATGAGACATAGAGATGTTACACAAACGTACAAGTCACAATGAGACATAGAGATGTTACACAGACGTACTAGTCACAATGGGACATAGAGATGTTACACAGACGTTCTAGTCACAATGGGACATAGAGATGTTACACAGACGTACTAGTCACAATGAGACATAGAGATGTTACACAGACATACAAGTCACAATGGGACATAGAGATGTTACACAGACGTACTAGTCACAATGGGACATAGAGATGTTACACAGACGTACTAGTCACAATGGGACATAGAGATGTTACACAGACGTACTAGTCACAATGGGACATAGAGATGTTACACAGACGTACAAGTCACAATGAGACATAGAGATGTTACACAGACGTACTAGTCACAATGGGACATAGAGATGTTACACAGACGTACAGGTCACAATGGGACATAGAGATGTTACACAGACGTACAAGTCACAATGAGACATAGAGATGTTACACAGACGTTCTAGTCACAATGGGACATAGAGATGTTACACAGACGTACTAGTCACAATGGGACATAGAGATGTTACACAGACGTACTAGACACAGTGGGACATAGAGATGTTGCACAGACGTACAAGTCACAATGGGACATAGAGATGTTACACAGACGTACAAGTCACAATGAGACATAGAGATGTTACACAGACGTACTAGTCACAGTGGGACATAGAGATGTTACACAGACGTACTAGTCACAATGGGACATAGAGATGTTACACAGACGTACAAGTCACAATGAGACATAGAGATGTTACACAGACGTACTAGTCACAGTGGGACATAGAGATGTTACACAGACGTACTAGTCACAATGGGACATAGAGATGTTACACAGACGTTCTAGTCACAGTGGGACATAGAGATGTTACACAGACGTTCTAGTCACAATGGGACATAGAGATGTTACACAGACATACTAGTCACAATGGGACATAGAGATGTTACACAGACGTACTAGTCACAGTGGGACATAGAGATGTTACACAGACGTACTAGTCACAATGGGACATAGAGATGTTACACAGACGTTCTAGTCACAGTGGGACATAGAGATGTTACACAGACGTTCTAGTCACAATGGGACATAGAGATGTTACACAGACGTACTAGTCACAATGAGACATAGAGATGTTACACAGACATACAAGTCACAATGGGACATAGAGATGTTACACAGACGTACTAGTCACAATGGGACATAGAGATGTTACACAGACGTACTAGTCACAATGGGACATAGAGATGTTACACAGACGTACTAGTCACAATGGGACATAGAGATGTTACACAGACGTACAAGTCACAATGAGACATAGAGATGTTACACAGACGTACTAGTCACAATGGGACATAGAGATGTTACACAGACGTACAAGTCACAATGGGACATAGAGATGTTACACAGACGTACAAGTCACAATGAGACATAGAGATGTTACACAGACGTTCTAGTCACAATGGGACATAGAGATGTTACACAGACGTACTAGTCACAATGGGACATAGAGATGTTACACAGACGTACTAGTCACAGTGGGACATAGAGATGTTACACAGACGTACAAGTCACAATGGGACATAGAGATGTTACACAGACGTACAAGTCACAATGAGACATAGAGATGTTACACAGACGTACTAGTCACAGTGGGACATAGAGATGTTACACAGACGTACTAGTCACAATGGGACATAGAGATGTTACACAGACGTACAAGTCACAATGAGACATAGAGATGTTACACAGACGTACTAGTCACAGTGGGACATAGAGATGTTACACAGACGTACTAGTCACAATGGGACATAGAGATGTTACACAGACGTTCTAGTCACAGTGGGACATAGAGATCTTACACAGACGTTCTAGTCACAATGGGACATAGAGATGTTACACAGACGTACTAGTCACAATGGGACATAGAGATGTTACACAGACGTACTAGTCACAGTGGGACATAGAGATGTTACACAGACGTACTAGTCACAATGGGACATAGAGATGTTACACAGACGTTCTAGTCACAGTGGGACATAGAGATGTTACACAGACGTACTAGTCACAATGGGACATAGAGATGTTACACAGACGTACTAGTCACAATGAGACATAGAGATGTTACACAGACGTACTAGTCATAGTGGGACATAGAGATGTTACACAGACGTACTAGTCACAATGGGACATAGAGATGTTACACAGACGTACTAGTCACAATGAGACATAGAGATGTTACACAGACGTACTAGTCATAGTGGGACATAGAGATGTTACACAGACGTACTAGTTACAGTGGGACATAGAGATGTTACACAGACGTACTAGTCACAATGGGACATAGAGATGTTACACAGACGTTCTAGTCACAGTGGGACATAGAGATGTTACACAGACGTACTAGTCACAATGAGACATAGAGATGTTACACAGACGTTCTAGTCACAATGGGACATAGAGATGTTACACAGACGTTCTAGTCACAATGGGACATAGAGATGTTACACAGACGTACTAGTCACAATGGGACATAGAGATGTTACACAGACGTACTAGTCACAATGAGACATAGAGATGTTACACAGACGTACAAGTCACAATGGGACATAGAGATGTTACACAGACGTTCTAGTCACAATGGGACATAGAGATGTTACACAGACGTACTAGTCACAATGAGACATAGAGATGTTACACAGACGTACAAGTCACAATGAGACATAGAGATGTTACACAGACGTACTAGTCACAATGGGACATAGAAATGTTACACAGACGTACTAGTCACAATGGGACATAGAAATGTTACACAGACGTTCTAGTCACAATGGGACATAGAGATGTTACACAGACGTACTAGTCACAATGGGACATAGAGATGTTACATAGACGTTCTAGTCACAATGGGACATAGAGATGTTACACAGACGTTCTAGTCACAATGGGACATAGAGATGTTACACAGACGTACTAGTCACAATGGGACATAGAAATGTTACACAGACGTTCTAGTCACAATGGGACATAGAGATGTTACACAGACGTACTAGTCACAATGGGACATAGAGATGTTACACAGACGTTCTTGTCACAATGGGACATAGAGATGTTACACAGACGTACTAGTCACAATGGGACATAGAGATGTTACACAGACGTTCTAGTCACAATGGGACATAGAGATGTAACACAGACATACCAGACACAGTGGGACATAGAGATGTTATACAGACGTACTAGTCACAATGGGACATAGACACAGACGTACTAGTCACAATGGGACATAGAGATGTTACACAGACGTTCTAGTCACAATGGGACATAGAGATGTTACACAGACGTACTAGTCACAATGGGACATAGAGATGTTACACAGACGTACAAGTCACAATGGGACATAGAGATGTTACACAGACGTACAAGTCACAATGGGACATAGAGATGTTACACAGACGTACAAGTCACAATGTGACATAGAGATGTTACACAGACGTACAAGTCACAATGGGACATAGAGATGTTACACAGACGTACTAGTCACAATGGGACATAGAGATGTTACACAGACGTACAAGACACAATGGGACATAGAGATGTTACACAGACGTTTTAGTCACAATGGGACATAGAGATGTTACACAGACGTTCTAGTCACAATGGGACAAAGAGATGTTATACAGACGTTCTAGTCACAATCGGACATAGAGATGTTACATAGACGTACCAGTCACAGTGGGACATAGAGATGTTATACAGACGTACTAGTCACAATGGGACATAGAGATGTTACACAGACGTTCTAGTCACAATGGGACATAGAGATGTAACACAGACATACCAGACACAGTGGGACATAGAGATGTTATACAGACGTACTAGTCACAATGGGACATAGACACAGACGTACTAGTCACAATGGGACATAGAGATGTTACACAGACGTTCTAGTCACAATGGGACATAGACACAGACGTACTAGTCACAATGGGACATAGAGATGTTACACAGACGTTCTAGTCACAGTGGGACATAGAGATGTTACACAGACGTTCTAGTCACAATGGGACATAGAGATGTTACACAGACGTACTAGTCACAATGGGACATAGAGATGTTACACAGACGTACTAGTCACAGTGGGACATAGAGATGTTACACAGACGTACTAGTCACAATGGGACATAGAGATGTTACACAGACGTTCTAGTCACAGTGGGACATAGAGATGTTACACAGACGTTCTAGTCACAATGGGACATAGAGATGTTACACAGACGTACTAGTCACAATGAGACATAGAGATGTTACACAGACATACAAGTCACAATGGGACATAGAGATGTTACACAGACGTACTAGTCACAATGGGACATAGAGATGTTACACAGACGTACTAGTCACAATGGGACATAGAGATGTTACACAGACGTACTAGTCACAATGGGACATAGAGATGTTACACAGACGTACAAGTCACAATGAGACATAGAGATGTTACACAGACGTACTAGTCACAATGGGACATAGAGATGTTACACAGACGTACAAGTCACAATGGGACATAGAGATGTTACACAGACGTACAAGTCACAATGAGACATAGAGATGTTACACAGACGTTCTAGTCACAATGGGACATAGAGATGTTACACAGACGTACTAGTCACAATGGGACATAGAGATGTTACACAGACGTACTAGTCACAGTGGGACATAGAGATGTTACACAGACGTACAAGTCACAATGGGACATAGAGATGTTACACAGACGTACAAGTCACAATGAGACATAGAGATGTTACACAGACGTACTAGTCACAGTGGGACATAGAGATGTTACACAGACGTACTAGTCACAATGGGACATAGAGATGTTACACAGACGTACAAGTCACAATGAGACATAGAGATGTTACACAGACGTACTAGTCACAGTGGGACATAGAGATGTTACACAGACGTACTAGTCACAATGGGACATAGAGATGTTACACAGACGTTCTAGTCACAGTGGGACATAGAGATGTTACACAGACGTTCTAGTCACAATGGGACATAGAGATGTTACACAGACGTACTAGTCACAATGGGACATAGAGATGTTACACAGACGTACTAGTCACAGTGGGACATAGAGATGTTACACAGACGTACTAGTCACAATGGGACATAGAGATCTTACACAGACGTTCTAGTCACAGTGGGACATAGAGATGTTACACAGACGTACTAGTCACAATGGGACATAGAGATGTTACACAGACGTACTAGTCATAGTGGGACATAGAGATGTTACACAGACGTACTAGTCACAATGGGACATAGAGATGTTACACAGACGTACTAGTCACAATGAGACATAGAGATGTTACACAGACGTACTAGTCATAGTGGGACATAGAGATGTTACACAGACGTACTAGTCACAGTGGGACATAGAGATGTTACACAGACGTACTAGTCACAATGGGACATAGAGATGTTACACAGACGTTCTAGTCACAGTGGGACATAGAGATGTTACACAGACGTACTAGTCACAATGGGACATAGAGATGTTACACAGACGTACTAGTCACAATGAGACATAGAGATGTTACACAGACGTACTAGTCACAGTGGGACATAGAGATGTTACACAGACGTACAAGTCACAATGGGACATAGAGATGTTACACAGACGTACAAGTCACAATGAGACATAGAGATGTTACACAGACGTACTAGTCACAATGGGACATAGAAATGTTACACAGACGTACTAGTCACAATGGGACATAGAAATGTTACACAGACGTTCTAGTCACAATGGGACATAGAGATGTTACACAGACGTACTAGTCACAATGGGACATAGAGATGTTACATAGACGTTCTAGTCACAATGGGACATAGAGATGTTACACAGACGTTCTAGTCACAATGGGACATAGAGATGTTACACAGACGTACTAGTCACAATGGGACATAGAAATGTTACACAGACGTTCTAGTCACAATGGGACATAGAGATGTTACACAGACGTACTAGTCACAATGGGACATAGAGATGTTACACAGACGTTCTAGTCACAATGGGACATAGAGATGTTACACAGACGTACTAGTCACAATGGGACATAGAGATGTTACACAGACGTTCTAGTCACAATGGGACATAGAGATGTAACACAGACATACCAGACACAGTGGGACATAGAGATGTTATACAGACGTACTAGTCACAATGGGACATAGACACAGACGTACTAGTCACAATGGGACATAGAGATGTTACACAGACGTTCTAGTCACAATGGGACATAGAGATGTTACACAGACGTACTAGTCACAATGGGACATAGAGATGTTACACAGACGTACAAGTCACAATGGGACATAGAGATGTTACACAGACGTACAAGTCACAATGGGACATAGAGATGTTACACAGACGTACAAGTCACAATGGGACATAGAGATGTTACACAGACGTACAAGTCACAATGGGACATAGAGATGTTACACAGACGTACTAGTCACAATGGGACATAGAGATGTTACACAGACGTACAAGACACAATGGGACATAGAGATGTTACACAGACGTTTTAGTCACAATGGGACATAGAGATGTTACACAGACGTTCTAGTCACAATGGGACATAGAGATGTTATACAGACGTTCTAGTCACAATCGGACATAGAGATGTTACATAGACGTACCAGTCACAGTGGGACATAGAGATGTTATACAGACGTACTAGTCACAATGGGACATAGAGATGTTACACAGACGTTCTAGTCACAATGGGACATAGAGATGTAACACAGACATACCAGACACAGTGGGACATAGAGATGTTATACAGACGTACTAGTCACAATGGGACATAGACACAGACGTACTAGTCACAATGGGACATAGAGATGTTACACAGACGTTCTAGTCACAATGGGACATAGACACAGACGTACTACTCACAATGGGACATAGAGATGTTACACAGACGTTCTAGTCACAATGGGACATAGAGATGTTACACAGACGTACTAGTCACAATGGGACATAGAGATGTTACACAGACGTACAAGTCACAATGGGACATAGAGATGTTACACAGACGTACTAGTCACAATGGGACATAGAGATGTTACACAGACGTACAAGTCACAATGAGACATAGAGATGTTACACAGACGTACTAGTCACAATGGGACATAGAGATGTTACACAGACGTACAAGTCACAATGGGACATAGAGATGTTACACAGACGTACAAGTCACAATGAGACATAGAGATGTTACACAGACGTTCTAGTCACAATGGGACATAGAGATGTTACACAGACGTACTAGTCACAATGGGACATAGAGATGTTACACAGACGTACTAGTCACAGTGGGACATAGAGATGTTACACAGACGTACAAGTCACAATGGGACATAGAGATGTTACACAGACGTACAAGTCACAATGAGACATAGAGATGTTACACAGACGTACTAGTCACAGTGGGACATAGAGATGTTACACAGACGTACTAGTCACAATGGGACATAGATATGTTACACAGACGTACAAGTCACAATGAGACATAGAGATGTTACACAGACGTACTAGTCACAGTGGGACATAGAGATGTTACACAGACGTACTAGTCACAATGGGACATAGAGATGTTACACAGACGTTCTAGTCACAGTGGGACATAGAGATGTTACACAGACGTTCTAGTCACAATGGGACATAGAGATGTTACACAGACGTACTAGTCACAATGGGACATAGAGATGTTACACAGACGTACTAGTCACAGTGGGACATAGAGATGTTACACAGACGTACTAGTCACAATGGGACATAGAGATGTTACACAGACGTTCTAGTCACAGTGGGACATAGAGATGTTACACAGACGTACTAGTCACAATGGGACATAGAGATGTTACACAGACGTACTAGTCATAGTGGGACATAGAGATGTTACACAGACGTACTAGTCACAATGGGACATAGAGATGTTACACAGACGTACTAGTCACAATGATACATAGAGATGTTACACAGACGTACTAGTCATAGTGGGACATAGAGATGTTACACAGACGTACTAGTCACAGTGGGACATAGAGATGTTACACAGACGTACTAGTCACAATGGGACATAGAGATGTTACACGGACGTTCTAGTCACAGTGGGACATAGAGATGTTACACAGACGTACTAGTCACAATGGGACATAGAGATGTTACACAGACGTACTAGTCACAATGAGACATAGAGATGTTACACAGACGTACTAGTCACAGTGGGACATAGAGATGTTACACAGACGTACAAGTCACAATGGGACATAGAGATGTTACACAGACGTACAAGTCACAATGAGACATAGAGATGTTACACAGACGTTCTAGTCACAATGGGACATAGAGATGTTACACAGACGTACTAGTCACAAGGGGACATAGAGATGTTACACAGACGTACAAGTCACAATGAGACATAGAGATGTTACACAGACGTACTAGTCACAATGGGACATAGAGATGTTACACAGACGTACTAGTCACAATGAGACATAGAGATGTTACACAGACGTTCTAGTCACAATGGGACATAGAGATGTTACACAGACGTTCTAGTCACAATGGGACATAGAGATGTTACACAGACGTACTAGTCACAATGGGACATAGAGATGTTACACAGACGTACTAGTCACAATGAGACATAGAGATGTTACACAGACGTACAAGTCACAATGGGACATAGAGATGTTACACAGACGTTCTAGTCACAATGGGACATAGAGATGTTACACAGACGTACTAGTCACAATGAGACATAGAGATGTTAGACAGACGTACAAGTCTCAATGAGACATAGAGATGTTACACAGACGTACAAGTCACAATGGGACATAGAAATGTTACACAGACGTACTAGTCACAATGGGACATAGAAATGTTACACAGACGTTCTAGTCACAATGGGACATAGAGATGTTACACAGACGTACTAGTCACAATGGGACATAGAGATGTTACATAGACGTTCTAGTCACAATGGGACATAGAGATGTTACACAGACGTTCTAGTCACAATGGGACATAGAGATGTTACACAGACGTACTAGTCACAATGGGACATAGAAATGTTACACAGACGTTCTAGTCACAATGGGACATAGAGATGTTACACAGACGTACTAGTCACAATGGGACATAGAGATGTTACACAGACGTTCTAGTCACAATGGGACATAGAGATGTTACACAGACGTGCTAGTCACAATGGGACATAGAGATGTTACACAGACGTTCTAGTCACAATGGGACATAGAGATGTAACACAGACATACCAGACACAGTGGGACATAGAGATGTTATACAGACGTACTAGTCACAATGGGACATAGACACAGACGTACTAGTCACAATGGGACATAGAGATGTTACACAGACGTTCTAGTCACAATGGGACATAGAGATGTTACACAGACGTACTAGTCACAATGGGACATAGAGATGTTACACAGACGTACAAGTCACAATGGGACATAGAGATGTTACACAGACGTACAAGTCACAATGGGACATAGAGATGTTACACAGACGTACAAGTCACAATGGGACATAGAGATGTTACACAGACGTACAAGTCACAATGGGACATAGAGATGTTACACAGACGTACTAGTCACAATGGGACATAGAGATGTTACACAGACGTACAAGACACAATGGGACATAGAGATGTTACACAGACGTTTTAGTCACAATGGGACATAGAGATGTTACACAGACGTTCTAGTCACAATGGGACATAGAGATGTTATACAGACATTCTAGTCACAATCGGACATAGAGATGTTACATAGACGTACCAGTCATAGTGGGACATAGAGATGTTATACAGACGTACTAGTCACAATGGGACATAGAGATGTTACACAGACGTTCTAGTCACAATGGGACATAGAGATGTAACACAGACATACCAGACACAGTGGGACATAGAGATGTTATACAGACGTACTAGTCACAATGGGACATAGACACAGACGTACTAGTCACAATGGGACATAGAGATGTTACACAGACGTTCTAGTCACAATGGGACATAGACACAGACGTACTACTCACAATGGGACATAGAGATGTTACACAGACGTTCTAGTCACAATGGGACATAGAGATGTTACACAGACGTACTAGTCACAATGGGACATAGAGATGTTACACAGACGTACAAGTCACAATGGGACATAGAGATGTTACACAGACGTACAAGTCACAATGGGACATAGAGATGTTATACAGACGTACAAGTCACAATGGGACATAGAGATGTTACACAGACGTACAAGTCACAATGGGACATAGAGATGTTACACAGACGTACTAGTCACAATGGGACATAGAGGTGTTACACAGACGTACAAGTCACAATGGGACATAGAGATGTTAATCAGACGTACTAGTCACAATGGGACATAGAGATGTCACACAGACGTACTAGTCACAATGGCACATAGAGATGTTACATAGACGTTCTAGTCACAATGGGACATAGAGATGTTACATAGACGTTCTAGTCACAATGGGACATAGAGATGTTATACAGACGTACCAGTCACAGTGGGACATAAAGATGTTATACAGACATACTAGTCACAATGGGACATAGAGATGTTACACAGACGTACTACTCACAATGGTACATAGAGATGTTACACAGACGTACCAGACACAGTGGGACATAGAGATGTTATACAGACGTACCAGACACAGTGGGACATAGAGATGTTATACAGACGTACTAGTCAGAATGGGACATAGAGATGTTACATAGACGTACTAGTCACAATAGGACATAGAGATGTTACATAGACGTTCTAGTCACAATGGGACATAGAGATTTTACACAGACGTTCTAGTCACAATTGGACATAGAGATGTTATACAGACGTTCTAGTCACAATGGGACATAGAGATGTTACACAGACGTTCTAGTCACAATGGGACATAGGGATGTACAGACGTACCAGTCACAGTGGGACATAGAGATGTTACACAGACGTACTAGTCACAATGGGACATAGAGATGTTATACAGACGTTCTAGTCACAATCGGACATAGAGATGTTATACAGACGTACTAGTCACAATGGGACATAGAGATGTTACATAGACGTACCAGTCGCAGTGGGACATAGAGATGTTATACAGACGTACTAGTCACAATGGGACATAGAGATGTCACACAGACGTACTATCACAATGGGACATAGAGATGTTGCATAGACGTTCTAGTCACAATGGGACATAGAGATGTTACATAGATGTTCTAGTCACAATGGGACATAGAGATGTTACACAGACGTACTAGTCACAGTGGGACATAGAGATGTTACATAGACGTACCAGTCACAGTGGGACATAGAGATGTTATACAGACGTACTAGTCACAATGGGACATAGAGATGTTACATAGACCTTCTAGTCACAATGGGACATAGAGATGTTATACAGACGTATCAGTCACAATGGGACATAGAGATGTTACATAGACGTACCAGTCACAGTGGGACATAGAGATGTTATACAGACGTACTAGTCACAATGGGACATAGAGATGTCACACAGACGTACTAGTCACAATGGGGCATAGAGATGTTACATAGACGTACTAGTCACAATGGGACATAGAGATGTTATACAGACGTACCAGTCACAGTGGGACATAGAGATGTTACACAGACGTTCTAGTCACAATGGGACATAGAGATGTAACACAGACGTACCAGACACAGTGGGACATAGAGATGTTATACAGACGTACTAGTCACAATGGGACATAGACACAGACGTACTAGTCACAATGGGACATAGAGATGTTACACAGACGTTCTAGTCACAATGGGACATAGAGATGTTACACAGACGTACTAGTCACAATGGGACATAGAGATGTTACACAGACGTTCTAGTCACAATGGGACATAGAGATGTTACACAGACCTTCTAGTCACAATGGGACATAGAGATATTGCACAGACGTTCTAGTCACAGTGGGACATAGAGATGTTACACAGACGTTCTAGTCACAGTGGGACATAGAGATGTTACACAGACGTACAAGTCACAATGGGACATAGAGATGTTACACAGACGTACAAGGCACAATGGGGCATAGAGATGTTACACAGACGTACAAGTCACAATGGGACATAGAGATGTTACACAGACGTACAAGGCACAATGGGACATAGAGATGTAACACAGATGTACAAGGCACAATGGGACATAGAGATGTAACACAGACGTACAAGGCACAATGGGACATGGAGATGTTACACAGACGTACTAGTCACAATGGGACATAGAGATGTTACACAGACGTTCTAGTCACAATGGGACATAGAGATGTTACATAGACGTTCTAGTCACAGTGGGACATAGAGATGTTACACAGACGTACAAGTCACAATGGGACATAGAGATGTCATACAGACGTACAAGTCACAGTGGGACATAGAGATGTTACACAGACGTACAAGTCACAGTGGGACATAGAGATGTTACACAGACGTTCTAGTCACAATGGGACATAGAGATGTTACACAGACGTTCTAGTCACAATGGGACATAGAGATGTTACACAGATGTTCTAGTCACAATGGGACATCGAGATGTTACACAGACGTTCTAGTCACAATGGGACATAGAGATGTTACACAGACGTTCTAGTCACGATGGGACATAGAGATGTTACACAGACGTACTAGTCAAACTGGGACATCGAGATGTTACATAGACGTTCTAGTCACAATGGGACATAGAGATGTTATACAGACGTACAAGTCACAGTGGGACATAGAGATGTTACAGAGACGTACAAGTCACAGTGGGACATAGAGATGTTACACAGACGTTCTAGTCACAATGGGACATAGAGATGTTACACAGACGTACTAGTCACAATGAGACATAGAGATGTTAGACAGACGTACAAGTCACAATGAGACATAGAGATGTTACACAGACGTACAAGTCACAATGGGACATAGAAATGTTACACAGACGTACTAGTCACAATGGGACATAGAAATGTTACACAGACGTTCTAGTCACAATGGGACATAGAGATGTTACACAGACGTACTAGTCACAATGGGACATAGAGATGTTACATAGACGTTCTAGTCACAATGGGACATAGAGATGTTACACAGACGTACTAGTCACAATGGGACATAGAGATGTTACACAGACGTTCTAGTCACAATGGGACATAGAGATGTTACACAGACGTGCTAGTCACAATGGGACATAGAGATGTTACACAGACGTTCTAGTCACAATGGGACATAGAGATGTAACACAGACATACCAGACACAGTGGGACATAGAGATGTTATACAGACGTACTAGTCACAATGGGACATAGACACAGACGTACTAGTCACAATGGGACATAGAGATGTTACACAGACGTTCTAGTCACAATGGGACATAGAGATGTTACACAGACGTACTAGTCACAATGGGACATAGAGATGTTACACAGACGTACAAGTCACAATGGGACATAGAGATGTTACACAGACGTACAAGTCACAATGGGACATAGAGATGTTACACAGACGTACAAGTCACAATGGGACATAGAGATGTTACACAGACGTACAAGTCACAATGGGACATAGAGATGTTACACAGACGTACTAGTCACAATGGGACATAGAGATGTTACACAGACGTACAAGACACAATGGGACATAGAGATGTTACACAGACGTTTTAGTCACAATGGGACATAGAGATGTTACACAGACGTTCTAGTCACAATGGGACATAGAGATGTTATACAGACATTCTAGTCACAATCGGACATAGAGATGTTACATAGACGTACCAGTCATAGTGGGACATAGAGATGTTATACAGACGTACTAGTCACAATGGGACATAGAGATGTTACACAGACGTTCTAGTCACAATGGGACACAGAGATGTAACACAGACATACCAGACACAGTGGGACATAGAGATGTTATACAGACGTACTAGTCACAATGGGACATAGACACAGACGTACTAGTCACAATGGGACATAGAGATGTTACACAGACGTTCTAGTCACAATGGGACATAGACACAGACGTACTACTCACAATGGGACATAGAGATGTTACACAGACGTTCTAGTCACAATGGGACATAGAGATGTTACACAGACGTACTAGTCACAATGGGACATAGAGATGTTACACAGACGTACAAGTCACAATGGGACATAGAGATGTTACACAGACGTACAAGTCACAATGGGACATAGAGATGTTATACAGACGTACAAGTCACAATGGGACATAGAGATGTTACACAGACGTACAAGTCACAATGGGACATAGAGATGTTACACAGACGTACTAGTCACAATGGGACATAGAGGTGTTACACAGACGTACAAGTCACAATGGGACATAGAGATGTTAATCAGACGTACTAGTCACAATGGGACATAGAGATGTCACACAGACGTACTAGTCACAATGGCACATAGAGATGTTACATAGACGTTCTAGTCACAATGGGACATAGAGATGTTACATAGACGTTCTAGTCACAATGGGACATAGAGATGTTATACAGACGTACCAGTCACAGTGGGACATAAAGATGTTATACAGACATACTAGTCACAATGGGACATAGAGATGTTACACAGACGTACTACTCACAATGGTACATAGAGATGTTACACAGACGTACCAGACACAGTGGGACATAGAGATGTTATACAGACGTACCAGACACAGTGGGACATAGAGATGTTATACAGACGTACTAGTCAGAATGGGACATAGAGATGTTACATAGACGTACTAGTCACAATAGGACATAGAGATGTTACATAGACGTTCTAGTCACAATGGGACATAGAGATTTTACACAGACGTTCTAGTCACAATTGGACATAGAGATGTTATACAGACGTTCTAGTCACAATGGGACATAGAGATGTTACACAGACGTTCTAGTCACAATGGGACATAGGGATGTACAGACGTACCAGTCACAGTGGGACATAGAGATGTTACACAGACGTACTAGTCACAATGGGACATAGAGATGTTATACAGACGTTCTAGTCACAATCGGACATAGAGATGTTATACAGACGTACTAGTCACAATGGGACATAGAGATGTTACATAGACGTACCAGTCGCAGTGGGACATAGAGATGTTATACAGACGTACTAGTCACAATGGGACATAGAGATGTCACACAGACGTACTATCACAATGGGACATAGAGATGTTGCATAGACGTTCTAGTCACAATGGGACATAGAGATGTTACATAGATGTTCTAGTCACAATGGGACATAGAGATGTTACACAGACGTACTAGTCACAGTGGGACATAGAGATGTTACATAGACGTACCAGTCACAGTGGGACATAGAGATGTTATACAGACGTACTAGTCACAATGGGACATAGAGATGTTACATAGACCTTCTAGTCACAATGGGACATAGAGATGTTATACAGACGTATCAGTCACAATGGGACATAGAGATGTTACATAGACGTACCAGTCACAGTGGGACATAGAGATGTTATACAGACGTACTAGTCACAATGGGACATAGAGATGTCACACAGACGTACTAGTCACAATGGGACATAGAGATGTTACATAGACGTACTAGTCACAATGGGACATAGAGATGTTATACAGACGTACCAGTCACAGTGGGACATAGAGATGTTACACAGACGTTCTAGTCACAATGGGACATAGAGATGTAACACAGACGTACCAGACACAGTGGGACATAGAGATGTTATACAGACGTACTAGTCACAATGGGACATAGACACAGACGTACTAGTCACAATGGGACATAGAGATGTTACACAGACGTTCTAGTCACAATGGGACATAGAGATGTTACACAGACGTACTAGTCACAATGGGACATAGAGATGTTACACAGACGTTCTAGTCACAATGGGACATAGAGATGTTACACAGACCTTCTAGTCACAATGGGACATAGAGATATTGCACAGACGTTCTAGTCACAGTGGGACATAGAGATGTTACACAGACGTTCTAGTCACAGTGGGACATAGAGATGTTACACAGACGTACAAGTCACAATGGGACATAGAGATGTTACACAGACGTACAAGGCACAATGGGGCATAGAGATGTTACACAGACGTACAAGTCACAATGGGACATAGAGATGTTACACAGACGTACAAGGCACAATGGGACATAGAGATGTAACACAGATGTACAAGGCACAATGGGACATAGAGATGTAACACAGACGTACAAGGCACAATGGGACATGGAGATGTTACACAGACGTACTAGTCACAATGGGACATAGAGATGTTACACAGACGTTCTAGTCACAATGGGACATAGAGATGTTACATAGACGTTCTAGTCACAGTGGGACATAGAGATGTTACACAGACGTACAAGTCACAATGGGACATAGAGATGTCATACAGACGTACAAGTCACAGTGGGACATAGAGATGTTACACAGACGTACAAGTCACAGTGGGACATAGAGATGTTACACAGACGTTCTAGTCACAATGGGACATAGAGATGTTACACAGACGTTCTAGTCACAATGGGACATAGAGATGTTACACAGATGTTCTAGTCACAATGGGACATCGAGATGTTACACAGACGTTCTAGTCACAATGGGACATAGAGATGTTACACAGACGTTCTAGTCACGATGGGACATAGAGATGTTACACAGACGTACTAGTCAAACTGGGACATCGAGATGTTACATAGACGTTCTAGTCACAATGGGACATAGAGATGTTATACAGACGTACAAGTCACAGTGGGACATAGAGATGTTACAGAGACGTACAAGTCACAGTGGGACATAGAGATGTTACACAGATGTTCTAGTCACAATGGGACATCGAGATGTTACACAGATGTTCTAGTCACAATGGGACATCGAGATGTTACACAGACGTTCTAGTCACGATGGGACATAGAGATGTTACACAGACGTACTAGTCAAACTGGGACATAGAGATGTTACACAGATTGTTCCAATCACAGTGGGACATGGAGATGTTACACATACGTACTAGTCACAGTGGGACATGGAGATGTTACACAGACGTACTAGTCACAATGGGACATAGAGATGTTACGCAGACGTTCCAGTCACAGTGGGACATAGAGATGTTACACAGACGTTCTAATCACAATGGGACATAGAGATGTTATACAGACATACAAGTCACAATGGGACATAGAGATGTTACACAGACGTACAAGTCACAATGGGACATAGAGATGTTACACAGACGTTCTAGTCATAATGGGACATAGAGATGTTGTATAGACGTACAAGTCACAATGGGATATAGAGATGTTACACAGACATACTAGTCACAATGGGACATAGAGATGTTACACAGACGTTCTAGTCACAATGGGACATAGAGATGTTACATAGACGTACAAGTCACAATGGGACATAGAGATGTTACACAGACGTACTAGTCCCATGGGACATAGAGATGTTACACAGACGTTCCAGTCACAGTGGGACATAGAGATGTTATACAAACCTTGTAGTCTCAACAGGACATAGAGATGTTATACAAATCTTAAAGCCACAATGGGATATAGCTGCCGAATTATGGAATGAAACGAGATTGTTTCTTGACAGAATTGTTAGAATTATAGCCCCTTCCTTTCCTCGATCTAATCAGTTGCGATTTTTATTTAGGGATGTTTAACCCTCGTACACTACAGGGACCTAGTGACTATCATGCAAGAACGTACATGCTGAACTCTAGCGAATGTGAGAGAATATGCTATCAGATATTCTGCCTGTTTGATAGTGAGGTCAACATTTCCAGCATTTACTGTAAGGTAAGGATTTTAGTGCGCCTCTGACACAATTTTCCCGGCGTCTCTCGGCTCTCTCGGACAGAGGGGAGGTCTGCGAACGGGTTAATTATACCAATTATTATAGACTTGTGGGTTACGGCCAAGTGTTTCAGATGTTTTTGATTTTCGTTTAAAGTAAACTTTGCACGTAACACGCTTTAAGTGATGCAGCATTGTTTACTGTAGCGACAGAAGCACCCGATTGAATGGATTTGGCGCAGCAGTAGAGTAGCCGTACTTCCATTAAATCTCTGGTAATGGCGGCGATTCCATTAGGCGAGTGGTCCAGCTGTCACATGCGCAAACATGTATGCGCAAAAGTCAGTGTGTTAGTTGGTTACAGACGAGTAAAGTACTGTACGGGACCAAGCGCTGTGTGATTGCGGAATGCGGAGAAGTTAAGGCGGATAAGCTGGTGATGTGAGGCAATGTTTGCATAAAGAGAAATAATCATGTGAGATTGTTAATGTTCCTAAATATGAGTGAAGCAGACGATGATTTGGATGACATCACAGGGCTTCCCCAATCCCAGTGTACTAACGGCACACATCCTACCACTCCCACTAAACTGGGTGGGACTTGCTTCTCAGCTAAGCTATTTGAAATGCAGGGACTATATGGAAGTACGACTATACACCAGCCGTAACAAAATTTACTCCCACCCAAGCTTTTGCCTGGTTTATCAAAAAGTCTAACATTCCTCTTTTATTTATTTCCACCAGCGGTGCACGATGGTCGTTGCACCCGATTCCGCAACCGTTGAGCCACACCCTTCTATCCACTACCTGATTTTTACCCGCCACCTTACATCACTCATATCACTCCACTTCGTGGTTAAGCCCTATCCTGGACAGCTACACGAATAACCCACTTCGTTCGTCAGTCCGCCAGACAGCGACGATGAAGTACGGCTACTTTAACAGTAATACACGGCGTCAGTGCACATTCTAGCGCAAATTGGCGGTCAAAGATGGCGCTAGATGGCGAGAAAAGCGTTGGAGGGAAATGCCGGAGAGGTGTTTACGCGATTGTTGTGAATAAGCTCATTACGGCAAATGTCTTGTTTTTAAGTAAACCTTATGTACTCTAGCTAATTTTCATTCCGAATGGGGCCCAAGTACAGTTTTCATAGGCGGTTTACGTTACAGTGTATACAGACTGAGTTAAGGAATCGATGTTATACACACCACGCGTTTAACTGTCCAGGGTAAACAAATTATGGAACAACGGGCACAAATGTCACAGACATGTTGACGTGTACGTACATGAGAACTCCTAAGAGGTTTATCGGTCAAAATGCGAGTCGATTAGAGAATTTAATGACATTCTGGTATGTTGTTCATGGTAGCTCAATGGTTAAGAGCAATCGAACGGTTTAAATCTCGACTATGGCATTGAATTTTTTAGTCTTACTCTATCTTTACAAACGTGTTGCTTGTGTTATTAAAAATATTCGGGAGTTTTAATGAACGAAATACGACTAAGTCTGGTATTCTTGTACTAAAGTAAATGTAACTGAGATGTTCTTACTTGAAAGCTACATGATATACAACAAGTTCATGTTATCATAAATCCAAAAAATAAGGGTGTATATATTAACAACAGGAGCTCAGTATTCTTTTAAGCAAGGTAATTATTATTATTATTATTATTATTATTATTATTATTATTATTATTATTATTATTATTATTATTATTATTATTATTATTATTATTATTATTATTATTATTATTATTATTATTATTATTATTGTTGTTGTTATTATTATTATTATTATTATTATTATTATTAATTATTATTAATGTTATATCTACAATAAATCAAATTAACTCATTTGTGAATCAGTTTGTGTGCATTATCATCACAAAATAGAGCCCTTTTTTTTGGCCAGCATAATGGATATTTTCTTAACACCAGGAAGTACAGCATTTGTCGTCATAAATAAAATATTTTTAAATTGAAGTACAGTAAAACCTCTTTAACCCAACTCCGGATAACCTGGACTAGTTTTGTAAAAAGAAATGTTGTTTAGCATAGTAATGGAAGGCTTCTTTTACGGATGATATATTGCTATTCTCAGTAGGTACGTTACTTGAATTCTCTTGCCAGTGGGCGAATTCATTGCACTCACCCCACCTGCTTGGGACCAGGTTGGAAGAGAAACTTTGATAAAGTCATGGAAAATGTTGTGGCTTGGTGTGTGTGACTTGCCAGAAAACAATATTGAAGAACAAGAAAACATAAGTGTAGAAGGAGACTTTTATAGACATTTTTATAAGTATCAATGGCTGGATGTTGATAAAGAAGACCTTGACAATGATGGAGCTTATAAACCAATTACAGAGGAAGGCATTATTGCATCATGCAGTGTTACTGAAAGTGAAAATAAACAGTATTCTGATTCAGACAGTGTAGATGAATCGGCTGTGGTTATGACCCACACACAAGCAGTAACAAACATAGAGAAATTGATGCTTTATTTTGAGAGTCAAGACAAATGAACTTCTAATGTTAAAGTGGATGTGAGATAAGCGATACAATAAACTGAGACAGCAGAAGCTCGCTGCTGTTATGACCCACGTACAAGCAGTAACAAACATAGAGAAATTGATGCTTTATTTTGAGAGTCAATGCAAATCAACTTCTAATGTTAAAGTGGATGAGAGGTAAGCGAGTAGCTCACTCCCTTTATCACTATCAACTAGTTGTAGCTATATTGTGTACAGTGCAAATACATAAGCTATAGCAGCACACACAGTATATGTATTTTAGGTGAAAGTGTGCTGATAGTAATTTCTTAACTCCACTAAAAATATTTCAGTGATGATGTACATGTCTTTTTATTGCTTTTCTGTCATTTTCTGGATAATCCAGATTTTTATTAACTCAGATTGACTCTGGTGCTAGTTAATCCGGGTAAATGAGGTTCTACTGTACAAAGATATACCAGGTAAATTATAACTGCATTTCTTTGTCATAGGATATATTGGAAATGATGTCAACAGTTTTCTCAGGTCATTTAACAAAAAGTATATTAACATGGTCATGTAAATAAAACCCTGTGATCATTGTCCCACGTTAACTCTTCTCACATTAACTCAGCCACAGTTATCTTGTTGGGTTTTAATTTTAAAAGTGTAGTGACATTCCAAGCTACAGTTTGCAGAATCGCAAATTCTTGTACAAGTTCTTGTAGAGGTTTCTTTTAACTTTGTTCTAACTTTTCTCTTATGTCTTCAGCTTTTCCTCTACAGCAACCTGGCAGTTTACCTTCAGTTTTTGAACCAGAATAAATTTTCTTTCCACTAGATTGAAATGTAAATCCAACATACTGTTTTGTCCTTATTCCCATTTTAGTTGTCCATTTTCCCCAATGTAATGTTAAAATGTGATATCTTTGGAAAGTTGAATCAGTGTTGAAAATTTCATTCTGATAATCTTATGTTTTGATTCCCGACCATGGTTTTGGATTTATTTCCAGCTAAGTGTTACACAAGCTACTTTGAAAATCAATTCTCAAACATTGATGGTCTTGTTTGCAGATGGTATTTTGGAAAGATAAAGCGCATTGAAGCAGAAAAGAAATTGCTGCTGCCAGAAAATGATCACGGAGCATTCCTCATTCGAGACTCGGAAAGTCGCCGTAATGACTACTCTCTTTCAGGTAAAGTATACCTTATACAAGCCCTCTAGTGTTTACCTATGCTAACTAGAAGAACCCTATTCTACTAAGGATTTAATATGGAGATTCACTGGCAAAACATGTTTTCAGATCTGCTATATCCCCCCCCCCCCCCCCCCCCCCGAACAAAACCTTAATTTAAGTTCAGTATCTTTCAAAGAGACACACACAAATTTTCAAGAAAATCCTTTACTGCAAACTATCCTTTATCTTCTTTTATATGGAAATTATTTCATCATTTTTTTTTATTTTCTCAAAAGTGACTAATGATTTTCTTTAAAATATCAGAAGTAAAAATATTTACTGGACAAATATAATATATAGCTTTTAGTGAAACTGTCCTCATTTTCTGTCCATGAGATACGTTCACTCTAATTACACAATTTGTTGTGGGTACAGGAGTAGCATAGAGGAAATCAAATAAATAGTCAAAGAAAGTCAGACTGAAAATTTCAATGCCATAGCCAGGATTTGAACCACGAATGTCCTAGTCTCTGTACAGTTGCTCTTAACCACTGAGGTACCATGGCCTGTGTGACATTAAATTCTCCAACTGACTCAATTAACCAAATAGTGGCTTAACTATGAAGCCTGGGACTTAAGTACTTACAGTATAGTAAGATGCTACAAAAGATACATGTCTCATAACATATGAGAGCTCCTATTGGTTCACCGGGAAAACTTACTGTCATACTGATTTGTTGGCATGGTAGCTCAATGGTTTAGAGCAACCGGACGGAGATTGGGAGATCTATGGTTCAAATCCCGGCTATGGCATTGAATTTTTCAATCTAAATCTTCCTATCTATTTATACAGCTGTTAATCTCCATTAACATGAAGCAGATAGAAGACTAAACTTCTCTAAGTGTAGTTTGTTGAAGAATGGGCACCAAGTCATATGAATGATACGTGTTAGATTTTTTAAAATAGAGAAATGGCAGTATGATACTATTGTTTGTTCTCAGCTTGTTCTAAATACACTAATGTTATTCAATTACGAGGGTGAGTCAATACAGATTGAGAGCTATTGTTTTTTATCGCGCATAACAAAGGCACTGTGGAAACAATTTTGCATGATGCCAATGTATCAGCTCTGATTGGTGGACAAAGCACACACTTGCTTGCTCATGCTTCTGTACACAGGGTATGAATGAAGAAATCAGTTTGCCAGCTGCCTACAGAGGAAATAGAGGTGTTATGCAAAGATCAATATGCTGCATTGAAATTTTGCTTTCATTAGCAAAAATCCAACATGGAAGCTTATAGAATATTGCTGGAGGCATTTGGTGATGATGTTCTGCTGCAGTCCACAGCACTTCAATGGTTCAGGGAATTTAAGAAAGGCCATTTTTCAGTAACATACCAAGGTGGGCCAGCTGCTCCAGCTGGCATCATTGTTCATAAAGACTGATGAATAACATGCAGACAGCTTACAGATTTTCTATGACAGTATTTTTTCAGTTCTGCATAATCACTTAAACATGAGACATGTTTGTGCAAGTTGGATGTCAAGATTATTGACACCTGAACAGAAGTTGATACGGTTGGAAGTGTGTATGGAACTGCAATTTTTGGTTGAGATGCATGGGGATGCAAACCTGAATTCCATCTTTACAGGTATTTCTCTGTCTGAAAAAGGAACTAAGAGGGAAGTGTTTTGCTACTATGGAGGCCATCGTGAAAAAGGCTGAGATGTCAAAAGATGGCTTCAAGCACATATTCCAGGACGGGCAGAAGTGGTGGGCAAAGTGCATTCAACTCAACAGAGAATACTTCAAAAAAGACCACACCAATCTGGACCAGGACTAGTGTATTTTATGTGTAAAAAAAATCATTCTCAGTCTTTATTGACTCGCCCTCGTGTAAGTGAGGTTTAAAACGTGTTGATATTATTTGTGTATTGACAGTGCGAGATGGAGACACAGTAAAGCATTATCGTATCAGACAGTTGGATGAAGGAGGTTTCTTTATTGCCCGGCGTACAACATTCCGAACCCTTCAGGAACTAGTGGAACACTACAGCAAGGATGCAGATGGCCTTTGCGTCAACTTACGCAAACCTTGTGTGCAGGTGAGTGTTCGTATTTTAAGTTTCACGTATATGTTAAGTGGTAAGTAGTAACTCAGAAAACCACATTAATGAACCTGCAAAATTGGGAGTGCTAAACAAATTTTCATTACTTGTTAAGATACTTTCAAAATTAGTGCCGATTGTGTCATGCCACTGTGAAAATTTTTGGGAATTTTTGAGTACCACAATCTATTTTATGTGGAGATCAGCTGAGTTCGGCTGGTTCACAATAAGCCGAGAACAGAAACCAAACAGCATACTGTGTTCCTTTCGGAGGATGTGGCTGTAAGGAGTGTGTTAATATCAACTTAGCATTGTACAAGAAAGATTACAATTATAGTCAATGAAAAACAATCTTGGATTGATACTTGTGCAGTGTGTTATCACTTGTCAGGGGCTCATCAAATTATTGGTCAGTCAGGTTAATAAGAATCGTCACCATCAGAGGCATGATGTCATCAGCATTGCAGCAGCTATAGGTTACGTGCATTTCCAAATGCATGTACTAATCTTATTCTTCATTTGTAAGCACTGCATTTATTGAAGTGTTCCACAGTGTAATACATAGTGGTTTTGTAATTATTTAATCAATGTAAGTAGGGATGGGTCGACACCAGTTTTTCTCGATACTCAATACCGATAAACAGTAGTTTTCATGATATCTGATACTTCAATACTTGATACTGTCATTTCTTTATTTTTGAGAAATCCAGTTTTGTGTTGCATATAAACAAACTGTAGATGACACTCATGCTAGAAGAACCAACTCTCAACTGGATCTAAGGGAGTCAGGACACTCATTTGTTAGAATTTCTTCTAGTTTCATTTTCCCAGCTTGTAATCAGAGGGAGCTGTAGCATCTGTCTTATGTCATGGCCACCCTGTGTGAAGATTATTCAGAGTCTTAATGTGCAAATGTGGACCTAATATGTTTGTTACCAGGAATGAGAATGAGCAATATAAAACTACCAGGGTAATATATGAGTCAACTGGAGAATTTGATGTCAGGCACATTGGCCATGGTAGCTCAATGGGTTAGAGCAACTGGATGGAAACCAGGAGATCTCTGGTTCAAATCCCGGCCATGGCATTGAATTTTTCAGTCTATCTATCAAAGACCTTAGTCTATATACGGCTAGTGTGAAGAAATTATTAATTTCCATCAATTAACTAAGATAAAACTTGCTCAACTCTTTTCTCCTGATTCTGGAACCCAGGAAAGCTTCTTGTTAATTGTGAATGCTCATTATATTTCAAACAAACAATCCTTCATGCAACCAATTTTGCAGCATGTAACCCATCAGAGATGCTGGATTCTGTGTTAGTGTGGTGTGAATGACAGGAAGTTCCATAGCATAGATAGTTGAAAAGAAAAGTAATTTACTCATACATGTTAAGTAATAAGATAGAACTGCCATTAGAACATTCACAAAAATAACAAAATAACTGATATTGGAATTCTGAAAACTTACATAACACACAAAGAACCTCTACATAGTCAAAAAAGAGAAGTGTAGTGTGCTATTATTTTCTTTATTATTGAGAGAATAATAGAGAAAATGTGTTTTTCCAGTAAATGATTAGCAATGAAGGTTATGTGCAAAACATTTTCCAACCATTAACTGAGAGAGAACATGCATTTGTGACCTTTCTTCAGGATCTGCAATGGTACATGATGTGTTTCAAGATAGAGTTAACACTAACAACACATGACCCCCTTGTTTCTCTGATTTAACCCTTTAATTTTATCTCTGGGAGAGATATTAAAAGAGAAGGTACACAAAACCAATCCCCACACTTTAGAGGAACTTAAAAGTAACATTTGTCAAAAAATCCAAGAGCTTCTTGCTTTCTATACTGGAGCAATCTAATACAAAGTTATTATATTTAATGCAGATTTCTTGTCACTGTACTGCTGACACAGCAGCCAAGATTGCCAGCAGGACACATCCTGTATAGTATTTGAACTTTGGTTTTCTTGTTATGTTTACTGTTCTTGATTATTGTGAACCAGCATTTATTTTATTGCAGGAAAGATGAATTTAAACATACTCTTCATATAAAATGCCTGAGAGACAAATTCATATGTGGGCTACAGTCTAGACTTGAAACAAAATGCAAGTGGCTGCTTGTCACTTAAAGCTTTCTTTCTCCCCTTAGTTTTAAATAAAAGTTCTTGTTTCTTTTTGCAGTAAATTTAATTTATAATCAAATGACAGTTATGTGGCAATCATAATTATTATAACAAAACTTATTTATTTAAATATTAGTTGCTCATGAAAGAAAGAAGACTATAAGAATAATTATTGTTGGTTTGTATACAATGTAATACCATGATACTTATTTTAGTTTAAGGAATCACATCACAGTGAAGCAATCAGAATTCCTGCAAATGGACAAGCTGAACCTGAACATTTCTATCTTGCATCACTTACCTCTTCAGGATGTGTTTTTGTAGGATTTTTGACCTTGTTCTTGACTGCACATTTTCTATCAGATATACAAATTTTCCTCTTTACACATGTGATGCCTCTGGTGGATTCCTGATAAACTTAAAGCACAGTTATCAGCCATTAAAGTTGATGAGCTAAGTTTATAGGTTTTAATAAATGCTCTGCCATGCATCGAACTCATGCATTTGGGATTTGAATGATTGACTTCCTTTAATCTTACTATTTATGTTTCAAAAGTGTACAGATATAGACTTATCTGCATAGAATTCAAGCTCCACTAATGCTCCCTAGTATGTCTAAATTTCACTTTGTTTCCTCCAAGAAGATTTTATTGCCATTTGGACATTCAATTTGGTAAATGTTAATTTTTTTTTTTTTTTTTTTTTTTTTTTTTTTTGTGGATACATAATGTGTGGTAACACTTTCCATAATTTATTACAGAAAATTGATAAATGTTGTAACTTTCTTATACTGTTGTGAAGAGAAATTCTTTAAATTACAAATGTTCTAATAGAATGTAGTTTCCGGGTTTGAAGGCCGTGGTCTAGACGATGAAAACATATCTGACGTTTCGCCCGTAACTCCGTTGGGCATCTTACGGGCGAAACATCAGATATGTTTTCATTGTCTAGACCACGGCCTTCAACCTTGGAAACAACATTCTGTTGGATTAACGCCGGCCGTGAAAGCCTAAACAGGTACAAATGTTCTGTTTGGAACCATTTGTAGCGTAGCAGGTGTCTATTTGATAATCAAGTTCTTCTCATACTTAGATCAGTGGCTGCTTCTTGAATCCTACAACTTAGTTTACAAAGCTGGTACATATATGCAATCGTAAATGTGATCAGAATCACATGGATTAGAACCAGTGATCTAGGTAGCCATATAGCAAAAGATTAATTTTGATCTCCAAAACATTCCGATCCTCTACTGATGCAAATTGGTGTTCAGATAATTATGAATATTTTTATGAGTTATGCTTGTATGGAATATTGCAACTGATAACACTTTAATCTTATAGATATTGCTGTAGTTGGGAACAAAACTAAATGCTTTCTTCTGTATTAGCTGCAGTCTGTATTGCTTCATCCAGAGTCTCTTATACTTTGTGTTCCTTTCTGGTATCTGCAATTCTTGAGATTAGGAATGAGAAGAACATAACATAAAGATCCATTGTAATGATACAGAAATAATGGAAAAGCACATTAACTAAAGTCTGATTTTGAAAAGAAGATACGTGCTCTGTAGTAACTTTCAATACTCGAAACATATAAACAAGGATTTAAGTTTATCTTACCTCAGCAAAAACATGCAGAGTTAATCTGTATTATCCTTCTCTAAGAACAAAAATAAGTTGTTCTCAATATACAGTCACTGCACTGTAGCATCTTCACAATAAGTTGTTTTTTCTTTTGTTAAAAAATTATTAATCAGTATCTGATATTTCAAATATCAGTTTTCTTTTATTTAACTCAAATCCCAGATCATGTAGGACTTTAATTAAGCAATTAAGGCTTCCTTCAAATAATTCAACTTCTTTAAAAGAAGCAGAATTAGCTCAGCACCAGGTTCCACCATCTTAACAAATGTGCAGACAATGAAAACAAAATACATAAATAACATTTTAGAGCCCCTCTTTCATATGACAGACTGGGAAAGTTATAACATTGTTGTTCTGTAATAAAGTGTTACCAGAATTTGGGTGCACACTGCACTTTACAAGGCTTTTAGTATTTGTGGAATAAGAACTTCAGTAACAAAGCAGAAAGTTGCATAGGAAAACATTTATTTGAAAGAATTAAAGAGTTGCTTTTGAATCATTATATCCTAGAATAGTATGATTCAGCAATCAAATTGATCAAGAAACTATCAGTGACCTTGTACACCATCAAGAACAATATCTGATTGTGGACAGTGATGTTGGATACATCCTGAGTGAAATGGTAAGTGAACAAAAAGGATAATGTTCATGTACAACTCATTCGTTTGTAGTTATTTTGATTTTATATTGAAAAATTTAATTTGTGTTTAAAACTTGTTGTGCTTTGAAACAAGCAAATCTATCTGCTTGTGGCAAGAGTAGAAAACCAAAAGCAGATAGGCTCTGCTTGTGGGGGATGGCGATGATGGACCAGTTACTCTTTTGTTTTGTTTGTTTTCACTGCTTCTCCCTCGACTGGACATTTTGGTAAATGATGATGTGTTTAGTGTAATCCAGTTGTGTATGGTATATTGCTATGACACGTAGCTTGTACCGGTGCATGCTGCCTCGCTTCTTCTGGTCCCTATTGTGAATCTCTGCTGTGACCCTCGTTCCATCAGGTAGTCTACTAGGTCATCTCACAGTTGTTTACAATAACATTATCATGCTAACAGTAGTTGCGGCAAAAAGAATTGGAAAAAAAAAATGAAATGCTTCCATTTAATAATAACAATAATAGAAAGCTAAAGTATATAAGGCTGTAGAAACACGACTGTTACAATATTAACAAAGTAATATAGTAATAGGTTAGTTTTATTCTGCTACTCAATAGAAGTAAGACTCCTTGTGCATAATATGCAGGTTGCAAAAAATAATTTGCAGAAAATTTTGGACTAGAAAAGCAGTATTAAGGTAAGCATTTTGAGGTTAGTAGGATGAAGCCACAGATATACAATAGTAACAGGAATATTGCATGAACATAATTGAAATCTAACTTTATGAAATATCTTCATTGCCAGTAGCATGAAAAGTGGTGTACCTTCTTTTTCAGTTAATGAGCGAGGGTTGTGATGAGTATACCGTAAAGAATAATGCAGTGTTACCATACCAATCACTAGATTTACATCTCACAAACCTAAAAAGAGTGCAAAAGTTAAGGCATATGAAGGTGGCTGTACTGAAGACTCCAATGAATCACATACTTGCACCTATTATGAGCGTGGCCAAGTATGGGTACACATTTCTTACGTCCCTGAACTGAGATAATTATTTTCATTAATTACACTCTGTAATTAAAGCTCAGATAAATGCTTGAAAATATAGATTTAAAATTTTAATTAGAAATTTATTTTCTGATTATGGTTGTATAAAAATCCTGTCTTTATGATATTTCAAAGGTAATTATGTTGTCACTTAATATTCATTCAACAAGATAAGCTTCAAAAACAGTGTTTGCACACAACTTTTATCTCAAATATAGGGTCTTTCAACAAGTGTGTCCTATCTTTGAACTTCAATAAAACATGTTCTATAAATGATAGATATTTCTTTCTTTTTTTATTTTGGAACTAATGTCATTACGCGTGGAAGAGAACATCAATTAAGTAACAGCCGCAACTTTGTTGGTTTGTGTGTATGCAGTTGACCCAATTTTCAATGACAAGAATACAATTAGGTCCAACTTCATGAATAAAACGTGTGATATTATTCATAAGATCATTTACTGTTTCTGGCTTGTTGGCAAGAAGTAATGCAATGGCATTAAATCACATGATCTTAGGGACCAGTTAACATCACCGCCATGGGAAGTGATAAAACCTCTGAACTTCTCCTTCATAAGATTGATTGTTTCGAGAGCAGAATGACATGTGGCACCTTCTTGCGGGAACCAGATGTTTCTGAGATCCATATTGTGACTTTGTGGGTTCGAAGAATTAAAAGTCCAAGTTGCACAAGTTCAAAACGTTCTTTATTTCCACCGAATTACACTTGGTACACTTGCAGATCACAGCAGAATTACGTAACACACAATTACAATCCACCAGTTTGCAGGTCCATACTGCTTTCACTACTCAGCACCTTGCCGTAAACTCTCTAAAACTGACTAAAACTCCGCTCACGCGCGCTCCTATTTATATGCGAGCCAGTGGTTCTCGAGAATTCTTCACAAAGGAGGAATAGTTGTACGAGAGACTTCACATTCTTTCAGGTGGCAGGAGGAAGGAAAAACAAAGATTCAGTCACCTCCGTGGCTTCCTCTCTCTCCACCCTGTCACGCCACCTTAGGTGCTAGCTCATTGGCATAGGTGTGGCTTTAACACTATTCATCCCCTTCCCTTCCTGCCATCTGGCCTTGGCTAGTCGTAACTGATGTCTCACGACACTATCATCCAATTGAGGCCAAAAAGTAGACCTTATAAGAGCCCTGTATCTCGCAACAGATGGAAGGTTTTCCAAGCAGATGATCCATTTTGATAATAAATTTTCACAATTTCTACGCTTTGCTGAATGCTGTAACGTTCCATGGCTATTTGTCAATAACAACTAACCACATGAAAAAAGTGACTTGCTGTAACTCATTAAAAACGGCAGCTATCACTTGTTAAAGATAGGACACTCTTGTTGAAAGAACCTTTATAAACATATAGTATGAGAATACAAATGACGTAGCTGAAAAAAAAGTAATGACTTGTTCAGTTTTCAAACAAACAGTATGTTTCAAATGTGTTTCAAAGTGGTAGTGTGTTATTTTATTATTAAAGTGACCGGGCATGTTTTAAGTCGTATTTCAAAACTGAGCTGGAATATTGTTGATATGTAAATTAAATTGTTATATCTCTCTCCTAAGCATTATTTCTGATACAAGTATGTGAACATGTCCATCAAAGCTATGACAAGCAATTTTTCAATTAACATAAAGTGATTCTTTCACAAGGCAGAAAAATTATACTTAATGCACGTAACTTCTTAAACAACTCTGATCTAGAATATAAGACTTCTGTAGATTTGTCAAAAACCCAGGAATTGGTTATGGGAGCTTATGGTTAGATAGCATACTCAAAGTGTCATGAATTTGTAGTGTAGCAGCTTCATATATAAAAAAAAATAACCTACAAAGTTGTGAAGCAAAGTACTGATTTGAATGATTTTTAAATCAACATCAAGATAATATGGATCGAGGCAACATGAAAAATTCAATGCCATAGCCAGGATTTGAACCACGTATTTCCTGCTTTCCATCCAGTCGCTCTAACATATTGAGCTACCATGGCCAACATGCCGTCCTGACACTAAATTCTCCATTCTACTCGTATATTTTCCCGGTAAGGCCACTAGGGGCTCTCGCATTCGAGATACACTGTTTGTGGCGACTTACCATTGTAAGTACTTGAGTCCTAGGCTTCATCATTTAACTCTTATTATTTTAGTTAATTGATGGAAATTAATCATCTCTTCACACTAGCCATATATAGGCTAAGGTTTTTGATGGATAGAGCCAACACGAAAAATTAAGTACCATGGCTGGGATTTGAACCACAGATTTCCTGGTTTCTGTCCAGTCGCTCTAACCCATTGAGCTACTTACGATAGTAAGTTGCCACAAATGGTGTATCTTGGATGCGAGAGCCCCTAGTGGTCTCACCAGGAAAATATACGAGTCGAATGGAGAATTTAGTATCAGGACAGCGTGTTGACCATGGTAGCCCAATGGGTTAGAACGACTGGACTGAAACTAGGAGATCCGTGGTTCATTTCCCGGCCATGGCATTGAATTTTTCATGTCGACTCTACCCATCAAAAACCTTAGCCTATATACGGCTAATGTGAAGAGATGATTAATTTCCATCAATTAACTAAAATCAAGATAATATTTTATGTTTAAAGGATGTTTAATGTGTTTAATTGCGAAAACAGTTGGCATTGCCATAACTGGCATGTAAAACGTACTGTGATGTACAGAGTTACCGTCTGCATATGCCTAATACATTTTTGACAACAGTACCTTATGCGAGCATTGGTCAGCATTCATGTGCCATTAAGCTTTTTACTTCCTCTAGCGACGGTGGCAAGAAATATGCAGAAGTGTGCTTTGTTTTACTCTCTAAATATAACACAAACAAGTTTCACAATCAGACTCTCTTAACATGAAGATTTAGGTTGAATTATGTAGAGCAGTAAAACAAAGCTTCTGCAATTCCATGTTCATAGCTACAAAATTATTTGCTACTGCCTTTCTACTCTACAATTTTCTATATATTATTTTGTGCACACTACTAAGTGCTCTTAGCTTATTGATAAATTTAACTGTTTTAAAAATAATTGTTCTGCTAAGTTTTTATTAATCTAGTAAAATTAGATATATTGTACAGGAATTATAAATACAAGGTGTTAAAATAAGGGTATACACACATACAAAATTGAACATGTATCCTAATTGAAATACGATGAATGGGCCCTAAAAGAAAATGTTTACATAAAAGCAATGATTTTGACATCTATGTAGTAGAAGAGGGATACAATCATAATGTGAGTTCTATGCTACCCTTTATGTGAATGGGCCTATTTACAACAAGGTAATTAAAAGAAAAAGGAATGGTATTACCTAACTTTGTTGAACAAATGGGTACTCATACTTGCCAACTTTAATGTTCTGTTTGCACAATCTACATGAGTGGAGACGTTTAAACCAATTTAAAGAGAAATAGGTCATTCTTGTAGCTCTTGCAGGGAAGCTTAAAAAGTTACAGATTTTTTCACCATCAACACGACAGAACATTAAATACCATTGTAACTAAGATTACGGATTAAATGTCCCATGCTAAATGGTATAGAGTGTTATGATAGACCAGAGCTTATCTGTATATCTATTGTTCATCATGATCACAGTCTACCTTCACTGGACTGTAACAAAATGTATAGCACCACTAGTGACCTCTAGTAAATGGTATACAGTATTATGATAGACCAGAGCTTATCTGTGTGTCTATCCTATATCATGATCATGGTCCACCTTCACTGGACTGTAACAAAATGTATAGCACCACTAGTGACCTCTAGTAAATGGTATACAGTGTTATGATAGACCAGAGCTTATCTGTGTGTCTATCCTATATCATGATCATGGTCTACCTTCACTGGACTGTAGCAAAATGTATAGCACCACTAGCGACCTCTAGTAAATGGTATACAGTGTTACGATAGACCAGAGCTTATCTGTGTGTCTATCCTATATCATGATCATGGTCCACCTTCACTGGACTGTAACAAAGTGTATAGCACCACTAGTGACCTCTAGTAAATGGTATACAATGTTATAGACCAGAGCTTATCTGTGTGTCTATCCTATACCATGATCATGGTCCACCTTCACTGGACTGTAACAAAATGTATAGCACCTCTAGTAACCTCTAGTAAATGGTATACAGTGTTACGATAGACCAGAGCTTATCTGTGTGTCTATCCTTCATCATGATCATGGTCCACCTTCACTGGACTGTAACAAAATGTATAGCACCTCTAGTAACCTCTAGTAAATGGTATACAGTGTTACGATAGACCAGAGCTTATCTGTGTGTCTATCCTATACCATGATCATGGTCTACCTTCACTGGACTGTAACAAAATGTATAGCACCACTAGTGACCTCTAGTAAATGGTGTTACGATAGACCAGAGCTTATCTGTGTGTCTATCCTATATCATGATCATGGTCCACCTTTACTGGACTGTAACAAAATGTAAAACACCACTAGTGACCTCTAGTAAATGGTATACAATGATAAGATAGACCAGAGCTTATCTGTGTGTCTATCCTTTATCATGATCATGGTCCTCCTTCACTGGACTGTAACAAAATGCATAGCATGCAAATTAAAACCTGATTTCACCACTAGTAACCATCAGTGTATGGGCATGAGTGTTCAATAATGGATGATGCAAATTGTCAAGTCTAGTTCCTTGCATAAATTGTTATTTACATTATACATTGGTGGGATATATGTTTCCATCTTTTGTGACATTTTTGTGTGTAGTTGATGTTATGAAGCATAAATATGGATTAAAATGTGCGTATAGTCTAGGAAGTGGTATTCTTTGCTTAAATACATGTTTATTGTAGTACCAGGAAGAATTTCAGCAAAAACCTGTACTACCAGGTATTCCAGTATTTTTATTAACCTGAATCTACTTTTATTTTAAATAGAAGTTTTGTACATTTGCTACAGTAAGCATTTTATGGGTCCTGAATTTCAAAAAGTTGGCAAGCTATGGAAACTCATTTGGTTAAATACTGGTTACTATACCTAAAGTTGCAGGATAAATCACAATCCAAGGGTAATGAATTTTAAGTGTCCTTGAGTACAACAATGGGAGAACGTTTCTGGGACATAATTCTGGGACACTGGCTATGCATGCAGTGGCTAAAGTTATTAGTTTATGGACTTGTGAACAGGTGGTCTAAGATTGAAATTGCACTAGGGAGATAAAGGCGAACAGTTATAATCTTAGAAGAAATTAATGTCAGAATCTATGTTTATTTCTTATATTGTCAGAACTTTTAAAAGCTTGAAAAATCTATTTGCAGTCGGTTTTTCACCCTCTGTCACATATATTTTTATTTTTTAAATGACTGGTGTCAGGAACTGTTGCTTCCATTTTCAACCTCAAAGGTCTGACTGTCATTTCAACCTTTGAGGTTGAAAATGACCGTTTGGCTCTCACCAAGGTGGCCCGGGTTAAATCCCAGGCGATGGCAAACTGAGATTTGTGGTGGACAATGCTACGCTGAGGCGGGTTTTCTCTAGGTGCTCCAGTTTTCCACTGCTAGCATTCCATTAATTGCTCCATCATCTTCTTTCCTATTATTTCATCTTACCCTCATTCTGTTATCCACTTCCCTCACTCTCATACCAGGCATCAGGCTGATCCCCCATTCTGGGTTCTCTCTCTCACTGATCCAGAGATTCCGTCCCTCCACACTCATAGGGTTTAAAGAAACAACAATACCCTGACACCACGTAGTGATATAATAGGGCAGTTAAAGAAAAGGAAGAAGAAGAGATTGAAAATGGAAGCAACTGCTCCTGAAACTAGTCTCTCGAAAAATATAAATATAAGTGACAGAGTGTGAAAAATCAAGTACAAATAGTTTTTTCAATTAATTTGGTCGTAATTGTTACCAATTTCCTCCAATCACACATAATCTTTAAAAGCTCTTTCTTTTATATTTCTCTGAAAGCTATTTTCTTTGGGTAAATAAATGTGTATTAAATAATAATTAAAATGAAATAAACATTAAAGTTTATAAACAGTAAAGTGGTTCACAAAGTGTAAGCGAAAAGCAGTCTGAATATAGATAGAGTCAACATGAAAAATTCAATGCCACGGCTGGGATTTGAACCACGGATCTCCTGGTTTCCATCCAGTCGCTCTAACCCATTGAGCTACCATGGCCAAAGTGCCGTCCTGACATTAAATTCTCCAATTCCTTTCTTGGAAGTGTTGAAAACAGTGTTGTTATAATAAATTGATAATTTAAAGGGAGTCATTAATCGACTCCCTTAAATTATTAATTACATTCTCCATTTGACTCGTATATTTCCCAGGTAGACCACTAGGGGCTCTTGCATTTGAGATACACTGTGGCGATTTACTATTGTAAGTACTTGACTCCCAGGCTTCATCATTTAACTCTTATTTTAGTTAATTGATGGAAATTAATCATTTCTTCACACTAGCCGTATAAGGTCTTTGATAGATAGAGTCAACATGAAACATTCATTGCCATGGAAATGTGTAGTGTTTAACGCCCACTTTTACTACATACGGCACCGCAGGCAGTGACACTGATGATACATGAGATGAAGATGGAGCACCGGTGTAATGAGATAGCGGGGGAAACCGGAGGTCCCGGAGAAAACCCGCCCCAGTGCTGTGTTGTAAATACAAATCTCACTTTGCGGTCGCCTGGGATCGAACCCGGGCTGCCTTGGTGAGAGCCAAGCGGTCTTAAATTCTCCATTTGACTTTTGGTATTGAATTTTTCATGTTGACTATATCTAACAAAGACCTTAGCCTATATATGGCTAGTGTGAAGAAATGATTAGTTTCATCAATTAACTAAAATAATAAGAGTTAAATGATGAAGCCTGGGACTCAAGTGCATCATTTCACCCATTTCACATACCGTCCGATATAACTTAACGTTGGAGGACATAAAATTACCAAAAAATGGGACTCAGGTATTTCACAAACTATGTATCTCAAATGCGAGAGCCCCTAGTGGTCTACCGGGGAAATATACAAGTCAAATGGAGAATTTAATGTCAGGACGGCACGTTGGCCATGGTAGCTCAATGGGTTAGAGCGACTGGATGGAAACCAGGAGCTCCGTGGTTCAAATCCCGGCCATGGCATTGAAGTTTTCATGTTGATTATCTATCAAAGGCCTTAGCCTATATATGACTAGTGTGAAGAAATGATTAATTTCCATCAATTAACTAAAATTCTGAATATGTTTGTAACAGACAATATTTTAGTGAATTTCCTTGTTTCATTATGATACTCCAATGCTACTAAAATAGGTGGTCATAAGCTGTAATTTTCTCTACTTCTTAGGAGAAGTCAGAACGATAAGGCCAATAAACTAACCCTTCTCAGTAAGCGTCAGAAAGAAGTTAAACATTGAAGAAATATATGACTTATAATGTAATTTGTTAAAATGCTTCAGTTCTCAACTTGCTGTATGTTATGTTTTTATAAATATTTTAGTTAAGCTACATGTTATTTCATAAGTTTCAGTCATGCACATTGAATGTTTGATGTTTTATAACCCTAGTGCTTCTACAGGGTGATTCAATGAACTGATAACTAGTGCATTTGCTTAAAGTATTTGTTATTTATACATTGTAAGGGGCTTAAACTGGCAATTGTATGGCAATTTCACACCATCGCTTCAGTAATATGGTGCTTCTGCTGGCTATTGTTTCACATATGCAATGCTGCTTCTAAAGTAGCAAATTTCTCACCTTTGGTCTGTCTTCTTCCTCTTCTTCTTTAGTCGATTAATTCAGTATTTCAGCAAAAGTATGTACTAGTTGGGTGTAATAGAGACTTGTGTAAAAAAAAAATGACTTAGCTTAGATTTAACAAAGCCTTTTTCTTCAAAAGGACTGTGCATAAATTAAAGTGGTTGGTATCTAATGTCAAGCAGTTGGCAATGAAGCCATTTGCTCTCTTGCACTTCAGTATTTTGATGTTATGTTGGTATGTTGACTAAAGGTTGGGCAGCGGCGTTTGTGGTTTCCATCCATATCTTTAAGTATACAGAAAGACACTATACCAATCCTGAATAACCGTTCAGTGAGCCAGTCATGGCCTGTTAGAAGTCTAAAAGTTGCTACAGAGGATTTTCTTGGCAGTGTATTGATTCTAGTCTTACTGTTAAATAAATTTTCCCATAGTTTTCCTTTTATTTCCAACATATTATCTTTTCTAATTTTTTTATTATATGTTGATATAATTATTCTTTTTATAGAGTGGTAACGTAGTGGCTCAAACGAGTTTGACATAATTTTACTGCCTTGTTTTTGCGAGAAAGGAACCTACCTGAATAAAAGTTAAATGTCCAATTCCTCACCTTCTTGTTGTGCAGCTGTTAGTAATCACATATCAATTTTGTTATAATAGAAAGTTGACCCTTTAATTGCTTTTATAATCTGAAGACCTTAAGGAACCGATCCAATCAAAATTATGTAATGAACTAAAAAGAAGGGCTGATTGATGAGTTATTGACCTGTACTGATATTTCTTCATTTCCATGTATCAGATCTTTTTTCTACCCAGTCATTCTTGACTCAACTCTTGTTTTCTTCGAACCCGATGGTATTAGAGTATTCAAGGCCTAGGGGATCATTTCATTTTTTTTTTTTCTGTTCGAACCTTTCTCTACTTAGGGTGACGTAACTGCCATTTATGGTACCCAGTTCTTAAACAATTACAAAAAGGTTAAAGTTTGAAAGATGGAATTAGACTGAAAAAATTCAGTACCATAGCTAGGATTTGAACTTATAAAATTGTAAATTGCTATTTAAAGTATGTTACCTGAAAATGAATATGATAATGCCTTGTGTTTCATCAGGCAAACTGTGAGTTAGAGAATTTAATATTGTGCCAGTACTGACCATGGTAGTTCAGTTGATACAGCAACAACATGGAAATCCGATGCTCCAAGATTTAAATTCAGTTATGCTATTGAATTTTTCAGTTTGATTCTGCTCCTCCTATTTGCTGTTTTGACGGTTTACATGCAGTTTAAATTTCTCACATGTATCATGTTTACGAATCTGATAATTGATAGCAAATGTAACTTAAGATAACTGGTTATACAGTGGTTACCAATTCATTGAATCACTCTGTGTGTTGTTGTATTTTAGGGAAGGGGGTGTCAGTCTGGTGTAGGGTGGAGCAGTGAATGGTCCTCATCTCATTACGTTGTGTGCTTTCTTTAGTTTGTTATGCAGCCCGTAATATAAAGTGTGTTTGTATGTCACTTTCATACTGGTCTATTACTATCACTTTCCAGCTATGTAAGTGGTATTTTACTTTGCAGACTGTAAGTTTCCATTCAAGTTGCTTTTTAGATCCCCTATGTAATCTGTTCATATTTGTGTGATGTCATTCATTCACTATCAGCCTACAATATGTTGAACATTGTCTATTTGTTTCATGTTAAACAAAGACTTAAGGGAAGAAGGTACTCATGAGCTTTACAAGTAAGCTTAACAAGCAAATACAGTTTACTTTAAAACATTCTAGGGAATTGCATAAAAAATGAAGCAATAAATATTACACAAATATAAAAATTTGTTACTAAGGCAGACAAACAAACTCCATTGACTGAAGATACAAACGATCTGTTTGTGAAATCAATCTCCATTGGAAAGAAGTATTAACACCAATTTCTTAAGATAAGTGAAGCCTTAGTAACAAATTTTTATATTTGTGTAATATTCTAGGGAATGCTTTATCACCAACTAGCCCTTCAAAGAAATTTAGATTTTTTCCATTTTTGAAACATTGTGCTGCATTTTTTTCAGTAGAATGCTGACAGGGATACTATATTTTAAATCAGAAAATATGTTAAAACTGCTCATAATTAGATAAAATTAAAGAATTGAATGAATTGAAAAAACTGTTTGTAGTCGGTTAGACATTTAAAGGGCCAAAATATCATTTAAGCTTAAAAATAATTGAAATTATATTTCAGATATTAATTTCTGCCAGAAATGGCTAGTAAAAAGGTTGAGGAGGGAAACATCTTTTATGTTAAAATCATTAAATGTTTCCTAACTAGCGCATTAGTTAGCAAAAGCTTGTTTTTCAGTCTACAGCTTGTTATTGTTGAGAAGTTTTAGTTGATACAGTTCCATTATATACTTGGTAGTAGATACGCAACTACATACAGTAGGAAGATATGACAGTCAACTTTTTTTATACACATCTAGCTTAATATAACATAACCTTTGCATAAATTTAGGGGAATGCATTGATGAATTTTGGCCTTTGTATTGTTAGTATACAACTATTCAAAATGCTCCTTAGACTTGCTTATAACCTATGAGCTTGACATTTTCAGAATGGCTTCAGAAATTACAGATTTGAAAGTTGAAAAAATGTAAGCTTTCCATTTCTCTATGTTTGTATACAAGCTCAAGTTAAAAGCTTTGGAGCAGTGCAATAAACTGTATGGTCCAATGACTGTTTCATATTTCCATATCAAAAAATGATTAATATATTAATAATAGTTTGTTATAGCTACCTAAAATTTTATGTGCAGATATGTTTTATGTTCTGCATAAATGAAATAAGAAAAACAATAAGAAAACTGGATTTTTGTATTTTTACAGATGCGCTAACTTAAGCGAAAGAAAAAATGGCACTTGGAAGTGTGTTATTTAATACTGAGTTTTTTAGAAAGGGCTTATTTGACACAATTTACTCGTATATACTTGAATGAGTTCAAGATTTTTTCCTAAAGTTTGCTTTTCTCTATCTTACATAATTGTTAAGCTGTGAACAAAAGCTTCAAAGATTGTTTACAGAAAATTGTAGAACACATCTACCAGTGGTAGAGAAAGAGTTATGATGTACCCTCTTCCCTTAAGCTCTGCAGGATGTTTTGCAAGTCAGTTTACTCCCTAATTAAATGTGACTAATCTAGTTTATGAAATAGCTTTTTAATTATCATTTATTCTGGATTATAATTCTGAACAAAAATAAAATTTTATATATTTGTGGTGGAGACTCAGTGTTGTTATAGAAGTAAGTTTTGGATGTACCAAAAGTCTCATTTGTTGCAGTGATATTAAGTGATTATTTAAAACAGCAATTCCAAACCATGTAATAATGTTGTATCATAGATACATATGGTTGTAAATTATTAATCTTGCACTACCATTGACTTTTTTGGTTCTTCTTGTTCAAATTCAGTTCCAAAAGGAGACTTTTCAAAGTTTTCCGTCAGAAGCTGCAAGAGAGTATCTCATGGATGTGTCAAAATAAGAATTTGGCATCATTCTGTAGATGGCCATGAGGTTTTAAGATGCTATATTGTGATGGCACATCAAAGACTTATTTGCCAGCTTTCACGATTTTGCCACAAGATTTATGGAAATGTAGGCTTTATTACAACATAACACTGGAGGACAGATTTAAAATGTACTGATTTGCACTATGGACTTCATGAAGCATTACATTCTGTTCCATTATTTGTAACAAGATAACAGAGGCTGGCTCTGTAGCTCGGTCGGTAGAGCACCAAGATGATTCCCCATCTTCCCTAGAAACTGGAAGTATGAATGAGAGTTTGAATGTGTGAATGATCTAACAATTGAAATACAAAGTACAAGCAGCCCAACATATACGAGTTAATGCCAGTGATATGTTACAAAGGCGAATGACAGCTGCAGTTAAAGACAGGGTATAAATGGGGAGAAAAAAAAAATAATTACAGAATGAATGGTATATAGTGCTTTGGTAGACCAGAGCTTAACTGTGTGTTTATCCTTCATCATGATCATGGTTCTGCTTTATTGGACTATAACAATGGTGATGTCTAGTATATGGTATACAGTGCTATGATAGACCAGCGCTTATCTGTGTGTCTATCCTTCATCATGATCATGGTCCTCCTTCACTGTACTGTAACAAAATGTATAGTACCACTAGTGACCTCTAGTAAATGGTATACAGCATTATGATAGACCAGAGCTTATCTGTGTGTCTATCCTATATCATGATCATGGTCCTCCTTCACTGTACTGTAACAAAATGTATAGCACCACTAGTGACCTCTAGTAAATGGTATACAGCATTATGATAGACCAGAGCTTATCTGTGTGTCTATCCTATATCATGATCATGGTGCACCTTTATTGGACTATAACAGTGATGTCTAATATATGGTATACAGTGCTATGATAGACCAGAGCTTATCTGTGTGTCTATCCTATATCATGATCATGGTCCTCCTTCACTGTACTGTAACAAAATGTATAGCACCACTAGTGACCTCTAGTAAATGGTATACAGCATTATGATAGACCAGAGCTTATCTGTGTGTCTATCCTATATCATGATCATGGTGCACCTTTATTGGACTATAACAGTGATGTCTAATATATGGTACACAGTGCTATGATAGACCAGAGCTTATCTGCGTGTCTATCCTTCATCATGATCATCATTGGACTATAACAATGGTGATGTCTAGTAAATGGTATACAGCATTGTGATAGACCAGAGCTTACCTGTGTCCTTCATCATGATCATGGTCCATCTTCATTGGACTATAACAATGGTGATGTCTAGTAAATGGTATACAGCATTGTGATAGACCAGAGCTTACCTGTGTCCTTCATCATGATCATGGTCCATCTTCATTGGACTATAACAATGGTGATGTCTAGTAAATGGTATACAGCATTGTGATAGACCAGAGCTTACCTGTGTCCTTCATCATGATCATGGTCCATCTTCATTGGACTATAACAATGGTGATGTCTAGTAAATGGTATACAGCATTATTATAGACCAGAGCTTATCTGTGTGTCTATCCTTCATCATGAACATGATCTCTCTTCATTAAACTGCAAAATTTATAGTATGCAGATTTAAAATTTTATTTCACTGTTGTAACCAGCCCGCTTGGTCTAGGCTAGATCTTTTATGTCTCCTAAACCTTTGGGAGGAACGAATAAGGTGAACGAGTACAAAAGGTAGTGCAATGGGGCCCCTGTTGTTTTCAATTGGACATTCTGGATCTATCATCCCATCTGGGAGAATAAACAATCAGCTTTGATCAGAAGCTTCTGGGCTGGCAAAGAAACAGTTTGTTCCTTAAGGGAATATAAATTTTGCTGGTTAAATTTCAGGAAGTTGGCAAGTAAGCAAGGAAAGCTGGTCTCAGTTATTAGCAGACAACTGAGAAAATATATGAAATAATTTCCATGCTGGGGAGTTACTTTGCAGCAGTAAGAAGTTATAAATAAACTACAACACTTGGTAACCACATCACTTATCTGTTTTTAAATTGTCAAAATCTTCTGGAACTAGTTTTGTGATGTTTTTGTCACATCTTCAGTCACTAGACTGATAAATCTTTGGTTACTTCCGATAGTTGACTATTTACTATCGTGCTGTCATTTACTGGGGCTATACAAACTTATTGACCAAATCTATTGCCAGTATTTCAAAACTCATCACATGATTTTTATTTTTCAAAATATTTTCTTCCAAACCATTAAATCTATTGGCCCATTCAATTCTTTTAATAGTTTAACTTTGGAATTTATTTCATGATTAAACAACCAAAAATGATCTGCCACTGCTGACTTAACAATCGTTTTATATTTAATATTTCTGAGATGTTCCTTCACTCTAGTTTCCAAATTACGTTTGGTCCTACCTATGTAAATCTGATTGCATTCTAAATAGTTAACTTGATAAGTGCCAGAAAACATCACTGAACCAGTCCTGAAGGATTTTGGCAGTTTTAAACAGATAAGTGAAGTTGGTTACCAAGTATTGTTGTGTATTTATAATATTCTTATTGCTTCACTGTCAGTAGCTTCAGAATTTTATAAAGGAAGTAACAAGTTGTTTGTGAGTCCATGAATTGGTGAAAACTGGTTATTGTGGGTTTACTCATGCTCAAAATTATATCTGCTTTGCAGCAAGAGGACTTTTGGTACATCTAGTAGTGTTTGTAATCACATTTGCTCATATTGTTATTTTATACTTTAAAATTTAAGGTTTTATTATACCACTATTTACTTACTTTTTATGTTAATATGATAAGAAAAAGAAGTAATTGGTTTTCTTCTTCTCCATAGTGAGAGTGTGAGTGTTTGTTGAATAATGTTTGTTCATCTGCACAGTAAAAAAGTTGCTTATGAAATGTAGTGCTGCTGTAGTTGGCCATGCTGTTGTGATCTATTTATATTTATCATTTATTAGCTGCATTTCTGCTTTATAACAGGTCACACTATTCAATTGTTCAGAGGCACTGAAGGATAAAACAATAATGGTGCACAAGTTTTAAAATGAGATAAACAATTCTTGATCTTTGAAAGTCCTTTGAAACATTGTTGGGTTGCCGTGTAACACAAAGTTCATTTACTTAAAATTTTATTTTAAAACATATTTCAGAAGCAAAAGCCTTAGTCGAGCTGGCAGTACTAAGAGGTTAAATTATTGGTGTTGATGTCATTTGGTTAGCTTGGAATAGAATGCTTAAATTATTAAAAATGGTAGTAGTATTTTCAAATTCATATTGTTTACTTTCCCTTTTACAACGTGGATGTTTTCCCAGACCTTTACTTGTAGTGAACATAGTGATGTTTTTCAGTAGCATAACTTTTGCATTGATGTTGTGTTTGGCTGTCAAAATTTCCACCAGATTAAAAACCAGGTGTCTGCTTAATTATCTGGAAAAACTGTAAATTGTGTGCGCAAGTAAAAACAAAAAGAAACATTGACACCATAAGGAAAGAGCATTTTAGTTGCATTAGCAGCAAATATATAGAAAAATTGGCTGGACATGATATCAATCCAAAACTTACATTATTGAGAAATATATATTCACTGAACTAAAAGATTGGGAAAACACCTGTATTATAAAAAGGAAAGAACACGTATTGAATTTTGATATGCTACTCTTAAATGTCATTTATTTTGTCGCAAGGAAACCAGAATTGGTTGCACTGTGTCCGAGTGATTAGACTGCTTGACTGTCATCAATGTGCATCAAGGTGGCCCGGGTTTGATCCCAGGCGACTGTATGTGATATTTTTGGTGAACAAGGCACTGGGGCAGATTTTCTCAAGGATCTCTGATTTCCGCTTGTCATCATTCCACCAATTGCTCTATTATCAACTTTCCTTTCATCCACTTTGCCCTCATTTATCATCTCCTCTTTCGGGCTGATCACCCATCCTGGGTTTCTCTATCTGATGCAGAGTTTCTGCTCCTCAACCCAACACCTAATGACATAAGGGCTAGAGGACCAAGAATCCCCTAACTATACAGTAGTGGTATAACTAAGGAAGTTGAAGGAGGAAACCTGAATGTGCCATCTCTGCAGCCAGTCCCATAATTTTTTCTCCAGTTGGACAGTGGTGGAAATGGAAGCAATTGTTTCTGAAACATATGCCAAAATCATTTTTTAAGTAAGTGAAGTTTGTGTTACTGGCTCAGCAATGTTTCAGGTTATCATTTCACTTGTAACTTAAAAGTTAATTTGCAAGTTGGAAAATTAGGATGAGACTGAAAAATTGAATGCCATAGCCCAACGGCAACTTACAATATACAAGGGCTGTTCAATAAAGATCATAATTTTTTTTGACAACTTACCTTTACTAATCTTCATAATTTTGAAGGTCCTTTTGAATTTTGAAGGTCATAAAGTTGATGGTCCTTCTCAAAATAATCTCCGTTAGATGCGATACACTTGACCCAGCATTTCGTCAGTCTGCAAAGACATGTTTGAAACCATTTTTTGAGAGGTCCAAAATCATCTCCGTGGTCTTCACTACTGCTTCTGAGGATGGAAGATTCCTTCCACAAAGGCATTTCTTTACATTATGGAATAGGAAAAAATCACACAGGACTAAATCCGGACTATAGGGAGGGTGAGGGACATACTTCGCATTGATTTTTCCAAGATTGGCTAAATTGGCAATATGCAGCCACATATTATCGTGGTGTAGCATCCTACTAGTTTCACGGATATGCGGTCTTTACACCTGATGTAGTCTTGCAATTTTTTTCAGTGTTTGAGAAAGTGTTCTTAAGATTATTTGCTGATCTTCTTTCACAGTGACAGCAGCAGTGTTGATGTTTTCTTCCTAAGAGCAGTAACTGGGGCTCTGGGTCCACCTTCCTTTGAAATTGATTATCCCCCATCTTTTAACAACTTAAATCACCTTCAAACTGTGCTGTAAGGAATAGCAGATTCTCCATAGGCCTTCTGTAACATCTATAGTCTTCAGGTGAAGATTTTTTTGAGACGAAAGCAGAATTTCAAAGTCACATATTGTTCCTTGCATATCACCTCCATTATTTTGGTAGGTGATAATGAACATGTCTCTGTTTGCCACCAGTCGTAGGTGGAAACCAGGAGTACTAGTAGTGAAACTACTACAACATGTTTGTTACACATTAAGCTAACAGAATTTAAATTCTAGTGCAAGAAATTATGATCTTAAAAAAATATGATCATTCTTTATTGGACAGCTCTCATATTAAGTACTTTAGTTCTGTGTTTCATAGTTTCACAAACTATAAGGTCAGTTTTTAATGGTAGTTAAGAGTCTTTTCATTTCATGTTTTTTATATGGCCACGAGAAAAAACATATACTCCATTAAGAAGTCATAAGCACTTTCAAAGTTAAAGTCAGCCACAAAGAATATCTAAAAAGTGGTTAATACCAAATGCCAAAAACAGTTTACTTGATATTAATTGGGTCCTCTGCTCCAAATATCATGTAAAATATTTACAGTTTTTGCACTATCTCTTATGTTATACCAGTTATAAAAAAGTCATTTAGGATGAACAAGACTTTACAGGACGTTCCTGAAAAATTCATGATATACATTTTATTCGTTATGAAAATATGTTAAACTATGGTATTTTTATAAAAATTGTTTAACCATTTTTCAGAAAATAAAAACTAACCAAGGTACAAGAATAGCGATAGAACATACATGGGTTAAATATATGGCCATCCTTTCACCACAAAACACAAATTATTAGACATCATTTGCATTGAAATCTTGAATGCAGCATAAGCAACAGTTAATTTGATATGCCTTTTTAGGTGTAGTTTGGAACTTTTATGTTGTATTTCCCATAAGCAGTTCGGTAGACAGTTATCTCAGTTTAAAGCAAATCTGCACCCTTATTGCTTTTCTATTCAATGCCACAATTTTATTGTTAATATTGTTTTCAAAAGCATGTTGAGTTTTAGAGCAAGTTCCATAAATAAGTTGTTATTTTTAATTCATTTCCTACAAGTGGCTTTTAAACTTCTTTTATTTGGAGTATTGTTAAGTTTTTCACCACTGCAAACTGGAGAATTTTTCTATGTGTCTTAACAGATTGAGAAGCCAATGACCAGTGGGCTTTCACACAGCACAAGGGACCAATGGGAAATTGAACGAGCATCGCTGAAATTTGTGCGTAAACTGGGTCATGGTCAGTTTGGAGAGGTTTGGGAGGGCCTCTGGAATAACACAACTCCAGTGGCTATCAAAACTTTAAAACCAGGTGAGTTGATATACAACTCTGTGTTTAGTATTGTTTTACTTTAACAATATGTATTTAATGGACTTGTTCATCCCAGTAGAATATCACTAAATAGGATCGTTAAAACTTATGATTAAATCATTTGTGGATTCCATCCACTCTGTGAGGGAACCGGGAGTCGGAGAAATAATGCAGGCAGAAGTGCACTAGAGTCCTTACCTCACAAACAGGCAGCATATTTCATGTTTTTTCATTAAAAAAAAAGGTCCTATTATTTTTCTAGCACTTCAATTTTCATGACATAATAAGATGTTTCACAATTTGAATTGCAGGTTCGGTGTTAGACAAGGAACATTCTAAATCAATGTTAACAGAAAATATAGTAAATGAAATCATTGCCAGTTTAGAATAATCCACTTCAAAATGCTAAGCAATATAATTTCCTTTTATGGAAGTGTTGAAAGCAGTGTTGTTGTAATAAATTAAATTTAAGGGAGAATCAATTAATGACACTAAACAACACTTTTAAATTTCCCAGAACATGTGTCGGAGACTACTTACCTCCATTGTCAACCAGACATCAACTGATTCTCTGTGGTGTAACTGGTGATATTTTGTTAGAGGTCTCCTCTGGTGGCGGTTTGAGGAACTTGTTGAATGAACTGCCACCAGAGGAAACCTCCGACAAAAGATTGCCAGCTACACCACAGAGAACCAGTAGATGTCCGGTTGACAATGGAGGAATGTAGCCTCCGAAACATGTTCTGGGAAATTTAAAAGTAAATTTCACAACAGCAGGTTCTGTCAGCACTTCATATATCTCTAATGCATTCAGAACTATTTCAGTCTTTACAAATCAAGAGCATGGTTCTTGCTTATGGCAAAGATGACTACATCACTTATGAAGCACAACACTTGGGATAAGTTTCTCAAAAGGAGAATTCCAAATCCAAGTAAAGAGTCCAGCGGAGCACATTATGAGCATCTACTGTAAATAGATATGTTAATGTTATAGATATTGACTGTTTAGCAAATATTTGGATGTTGCCAGACTCTCAAATAATGTATTCAGGAATGTTCAATTATTTTTCAAGATGAAATTGCTGTGGGAATTTATTATTCATCATATTTGGATCTCCCAGCTCATGAAATCTGCACACTCATACACCTAACACCATGTGTATACATATTTATTAATAAAATGACGCCAATTGTTGGTCCAACAGATTAAAACCACTTCCTGGATTGTTATAAAATCCTATCTAATAGCTTATTCTCTTGCAGAAAAGGATTATTGCTTGCAGTTTTTTAATTTTGTTGATATTGTTACTTTCTAGGTACAATGGATCCAAAAGATTTCCTGGCAGAAGCACAAATCATGAAGAAACTGAGGCATACAAAACTAATCCAATTGTATGCTGTCTGTACAATGGAGGAGCCCATTTATATTATTACTGAACTCATGAAGAATGGTAGTTTATTGGAATTCCTGCAAGGTTGGTAAAATGTAATGCTTTTCACATTTTCATCACCTAACATTGAAGGCAGTAATCCAAGAACAAGAATGCATGTTGATGACCATATCAATAACAAAATGGAAAGTCAGTTTTGTGCATTTGAGTTAAGTTTTTTACCTGCTAACACAGTGCAGGTTAGCTGGTGTCAAAATTCAATAAAAGTAGCCTTTTCTAAAGGCATACATCCATTACCTTGCCCCACTGAGGTAGTCATTTCTTTATTAATAGAATACATTAAAATTGAGTTTCATTCTTTCTTAACTTCTACTGGATTTTGGTGTGGTTTATAACTTTACCTGTTTTTGAGACGAAACCAATTTTGAGTCAAATACAAACAAACTACAGATGTTGCTTTTGCTAGTGCATATCAGGATTTGAAGTTAAAATACATTTATCCTAGAAGTGTGTGTGTGTGGTGTTTTAGGGCCCGTCGACAGCAAGGGTGAAGCAACAAATACTACATAAAATATAATTATTTGTAACAAACTTCATTTATCTTTTAAGAAATTGATGAAAATTTCCACAAACTTTAAGAGACTAGTTTCACAAACTTTGCATCATCAGTGTAAATTATATTTGTTGTCATTGTTACTGTCACTAGATGTCGTATTGCTTTTGTATTGATTACCCAACTTTGAAAATGAAACAAACTTAGACAGAATTGATTGGCAGTATTTCAAAATTCATTACATGATTTTAGTTAATTGATGGAAATTAATCATTTCTTCACAATTGCCGTATATAGGCTAAGGTTTTTGATAGATAGAGTCAACATGAAAAATTCAATGCCATGGCCAGGATTTGAACCATGGATCTCCTGTAGAGAAATGATTAATTTTCATCAATTAACTAAAATAATAAGAGATAAATGAAGAAGCCTGGGACTCAAGTGCTTACGATAGTAAGTCGCCACAAACTGTGTATCTTGGATGCGAGAGCCTTTAGTGGTCTGCCGGGGAAATATGAGTAATATGGAGAATTTGTCAGAATGGCACGTTGGCCATGGTAGCTGAATGGGTTAGAGCGACTGGACGGAAACCAGGAGATCCGTGGTTCAAATCTCGGCCATGGCATTGAATTTTTCATGTTGACTCTATTCATTACATGATTTCTATTTATTTTTTAAAATAAATATTTTTTTCCAAACCATTAAATCTTTTAGAACATTTAATTGCTTTAATTATTTAACTTCTGGATTTATTTCATGGTTAAATGACCAAAACTGATCTACCACTTCTGATTTATCAGTCTCTTTACACCTAATAATTCTAAAATGCTCTTTCATTGTGGTTTCTAAATTAGGTTTGGTCCTACCAATGTAAACTCGCAGAATTTAATTCAATTGGAGAATTTAATGGCACGTTGGCCATGGTAGCTCAAAAGTTAAGAGTGACCAAATGGAATCCAGGAGATCCGTGGTTCAGATCCTGGCCATGGCATTGAATTTTTCAGGTTGACTCTATCTAAACAACAACAACAACAACAACATTTGGTATTACTGTGAACCAGCCATAACCTTTTTTACAAAGTATACTTTGGTAGTATTATATTTTAACAGTGTATCAATATCTGTTCACAGGTAAAGGTCGCACATTAAAACTGCCACAGTTGATAGACATGGCTGCACAGATTGCAGCAGGTATGGCTTATTTGGAGTCACAGAACTACATTCACAGAGACCTGGCTGCACGAAATGTGCTTGTCGGAGACAGCAATATAGTGAAAATAGCAGACTTTGGTTTAGCTCGGCTCATCAAGGTAAGTTGACATTGCTTAAGAGGAGATTAAACGTCTTATCTTGCCAATTGTAAATGTGCTAACTTTTATGACCCATTCAGGCCTGTTGTGTAGCTTTTACTCGTTTAGATAAGAAGCTATAAAACTGCTTCTATTTTCAGCCAATAATAGTATTTTTAGTCCTAATAACTCATCTCATCTGCTGGTATCATTAACCAGAATTTTCTTCCTCTTAGCAAGATAATGATTTTTTTTACCATTGTTACAGAATACTACAGCGCATAGCATTGGTTTGCAACCTTAGCAGGTTGTTTAATTTTAATCAGATGTTACAGAATAAGTCTGATTATCTCAGAAACTGTTTAAGATATCCTGAAATTGTTACAGGATGTAGTTGCATGCCTTCTAAATTCTCTGATCTACTTTGATACAGCCATTTGATAAATTAAGAAAGATAGGATATTAATTAGACATTTTTTTAATTTAAAATCTATCAGCTTAATTTCTTAGAATATAACTAACAAACTTATACCAGTAGATCAGTAACAGAATTGAAATGATGCCAACATTTCATTTAGCCATCTTCAGTAGTTTGTTATAAAAAAATATACCAGAAAATGCCATTCAGAGAAGAAAATTATCCAAAGTAAAAATGGAGGGAAAAATATAATTTTGCTTGGACATACAGCCAGTCATTTTTACACGTGGTATCAATTTGCTGAATTAACTTTTTTCTAAAAGATGAGCTAACGTTTACCTCTCTATTCCAAAGGGTGTATGATTAATATGGTGTTTTTCTATAAAGTGGTGCACAATTCAGAGTACAAAAATGCAGATGCAGTACCATTTTTAAAAATACATTTAAAGAATAAATATTGTTTGTATATTGATAAAATAAAAGGCTGAGTCATATGAAAACCAGAAATATGTTTTTGCTGATCCTTTATTACAGAGTTGAAACAGGTACCCACTTTTCAATGTAGTCCTCCTGCTTTTTGATACGTTTCCGCCACCGAGTCAGGAGGACATGGATACTACAGGAAAAAAGCTCCTGGCTGTGCCCGTAGCCACACCATCTGTTTTACCTCTGTGTCGGTCACGAACTTGTTGCTTGGTCTCTGGTTGGTAGTGATCGACCTAAAACTCATATCCAGTCACAATCCGCTTCAGAAATGTGACACCTTCAAGTTTGTAGCAGTGCAGCAGCTCCTGGCTGACATTGACTCAACCCTCCTTCATTTTGGGAGTCAGCCAACGAGGCACACATCTTGCAGCCACTTTCTGGACTTAATCTTATCATGGACAATGTGATGAGCAGAACCATGACTGACCTATAATTGCACTGCAATGTCATTGATGGAGACCAGTGTATCCTGCCTCGGTGCATCCACCAAACTTGTTGTGCCTCTGCTGAATTTCGTACACCATTCATAACATTTAAGTCTGCAATAAATATGCAGCCCCATACTGTACCAACATGTAACGAAGGATTTTATTGGTTTCGTGCCTTCACTGTGCAGGAAACCGATCACTCCATGCTGCTCTGCTTAGGTACACTCCAACAAAGGGGCTGCCAATTATACACAGGTGTATCATGTTGCTGGACACATGGTGTTGTGGCACGAATGCCAATTGATGGCGGGAGAATCCACGTGCATGCGTACCATGTCTGATTGTAATATGAGCAGTTTTAGATTTCCTAGGGCAGCTTTCTGGTTTTCATTTGTCTCATCCTCGTACATTATAAATTAAAAAGGAATACATAAAAATCTAAAGATGTCATTGTTTAGCAACTCTCACCATTTAGTTTCTAAAGAAAAACAGAGGTTTTGTGCTAACATGTGAATTTGGAGAGTTTTGAATTACAGGTTATGGAATTCAATATCTTAGAGAATTTCACAAATTAGATTCATATTCAGGCATTTCACCATAGTGATTCAGGAGTAGAGCATCAGTATGAAATACCAAATATTCATGGTTATAGTTATGGTTGTTGCGCAGTCTAATTCAGTTCTCTGTCATTAGTTATTAAGTATAAGGATCAAAAAATATTTTTTTATTATAAGATTTTAAAAAAAATCATATGGCATGCACATTAAACAGTGGGAGAATCTGAGTAGAGGGAAAGAACAAGTGGGAGTAAGGGAAATAACCTCTGCAGTTAATGCAGTTGTGAAATTGGAGCTGTGGATTCTGTTGAATAATAATCAAGTTACTTCTACATTTATTAAAAGTAAATATTCCTTTCTTAGCATTAGCTTTTGTTTGAGTGAATATGCTGTGCTCAGCTCTAAAAATTATGTGTTTTTTGTAATTTGAGAGAATTTTAATTGATGCTTCAGGAGGATGAATACGAAGCGCGAGTTGGAGCAAGGTTCCCAATCAAATGGACAGCCCCAGAAGCTGCCAACTATAGCAAGTTCTCCATCAAATCAGATGTGTGGTCATTTGGTATCCTGCTCACAGAGCTGGTGACTTACGGACGCATTCCTTACCCAGGTAAATTTCATTTATATTGATCATGGTATGCAACAACATGCATAACAAATTAATATCTGTAGCCAAAATTATATCTTGTAATTTCTCCACTCATTACCTCAGAGAGAAATTATTGTACTCAAGCCAAAATTTAATATCAGGATTTTTAGAAATGCATGATTTGAACTTTCTGAATCCAGAAATCTACCAGAGAATGGGAAGTTACTAAGTACCTTCCAATATCATAGTGTCTGTTAGCAACGAAAGGTAATGCAAGTAATGAAAAAGTAAGAAATTTGCCCTTTCGGTAATTAGTAACAAATTTGGGCCTATGGTAACATAAGTTTCCCTCTCTGTAAACCTGTATGTCTCAAAGCATGGCATACTAAGGTAGAGATGACACTAAAGTTCTGCTGTCTGTTCTCGATTTAAATGATTTAAGTAATTAATATAGCAGATGTCTCACTTTAAATACTTTGACAATCCTTTATAAAATAATTATTATTTAACTGTTAAAATTAGGTTAAGAAAAATTTAATTCCTTTCTTGGAAGTGTTGAAAACAGTGTTGTTATGATAAATTAACTTTAAAGAGAGTCGATTAAAGACACTAAACAACACTTACTTTTAAATTAAGTGTTGTTTAGTGTCTTTAATCAACTCTCTTTAAAGTTAAGAAAAATGTATTTAAAAAGAATGACCATATATGTAGAAACGTTGATGGATGTTTAGTTGTCATTATGGCAATGGCAGAATTATAAAAGCTGAGGCATTTGAAGCTATTTTGGTTCTTCTGCAAATGGACATGATAGTGTGAGGGTGTGTTTTATGTGTGTTTGTGCTTGCATTGAAAAGTATAATAAATGGTTGGAAAAGTTTCCTTTTAATTGAAATACAAATTTTATAGAGCAAAGGAGGAACTGCCATTTTATTTTAATTGATAGCTGAATTATCGTTTCCCTTCTGAGACCGCCCCTGAAAGTAAGATCTTGTGTGAATGCCGGAGCGGTCGTGGAGCTTCTGGAGTCTAACAACTAGATTTTCAGCGAGGTTTGCCATCATCTTTTCCTCCATAGCTCACTTTCAGCGACACCAAGTCGTTACACCTCAGAGAGAAATTATTGTACTCAAGCCAAAATTTAATATCAGGGTTTTTAGAAATGCGTGATTTGAATTTTCTGAATCCAGAAATCTACCAGAGAATGGGAAGTTACTAAATACCTTCCAATATCATAGTGTCTGTTAGCAACGAAAGGTAATGCAATTATTGAAAAAGTAAGAAATTTGCCCTTTTGGTAATTAGTAACAAATTTGGGCCTATGGTAACATAAGTTTCCCTCTCTGTAATCCTGTATGTCTCAAAGCATGGCATACTAAGGTAGAGATGACACTAAAGTTCTGCCGTCCATTCTCCGACTCTTGACATTTCTCGTAAGGGGGAAGCAGGCTGTTACCAGTTCTTTAGCAGAATTTCAAGCAGAACATACGTATTTTAAATATTTCACACATTTGCATATTTCACGAACTACTAACCATATTGTTATAATAGCGATAATAATAGGACTTACGAGTACTACAAATTGGAATTCACGCACTCACAAAATAGCAAAGAAAGTTCACCAGTGCAAGCAACTAAAGCCGCGTGGTCCAAACAAATTTAAGCTGGCAACACGGGGTTAGGTTCGGAAGCCACGCCTAGCAGCAACAATGCTGATTGGCATTAGCAGACAGTTTTAACATCCTGACCATAAGACCAGATGTAGAGACTCCCAGTGCTACCAACAGAAGCAGTTAGTGTGCGTGAAACGTGTGAATGAAATATTCAAATAGAGTTGTATTGTAATGAATTTCTTGCATAAATTGCAAGTTGGATTTCAGTGTTTTAAAGTTGATATAGTCCTATATTTTCATTCTAAAGATAATTTTGAGGATAAGTTTTCAATTGCTCATTACTGTATGTTGGTACTATTAACCTTCCCCCTCCACCTCCTGAAGCCGCAAAACGCCAGAGCCAGAGATACAATGGCCGTACTGTAGTTTCATTTTCTGTTTGGCTACTACCAGCTTGTTGTAACTGTACTGTAATGTGGAGCAGGTCATAATGGCCATATGAATTGTCATACAGTAGAACCTTGTCTACCCAGATCAACTGGGACCTGAGCCGACCTTTGTGTTACCCAGAGAATTACGAAAAAACAATAAAAATATATACAACATCACCGATCAGCACACTTTCACCTAAAAACACTTACACTGTATGTGCTAAGTTTTATATTTTATTGTTATCTCCAACTGTAAAGCTTTTACATGGATCGTCAAATTCTATATACATAAAATTAATACAGTAATATTTACAAAATATTTAAAAATTGATGAGAAGTGTAAATAGCATATTCTACCTAACCTGTTTTATACTCTTCCATGAAGTAAAATACTTTCTGTAATAAATAAGTTTTGACAGCCTTTAGTTTTGTTTTTTCGTTTGTTGTCTGTTTAATTTCAGCTGGTAGATGGTTATACGAATCTTTGATATTATTTTCTTTGCATTTGTTTTTTAGGGTTCCGGTAAGTCTGTTTCTAAGATAATTATCTTTTGTTCTGGTGTTAATGTACTGTAATAGACCTTGTATTTGTACTGTAAACAACATGGCTGCAAACTAGTCGGTAGTAAAATAGGCAGTGAGCTTCTGCTGTCTCAATTTAGTGTATCACTTACAAACAGTAGGTACTCATATCTGCTTTAACATTAGAAGTTAATTTGGCAATGTTTTGGCTTGACTCATGAAATAAAGCATTAATTTCTCTATGTTTTTTACTGCTTTTGTGTGGGTCATAACCACAGCTGGTTCATCAACACTGTCTGAATCTGAATACTCTTGATTTTCATTTTCAGATAAACTGCATGATGCAATAATGCCTTCCTTTGTAATTGGTTTAAATGCTTCTACAATGCTGGAGATGGTTAGAGTGGGCAGTAAGGGGATGATAGTAGAAAGGTTGATGAAATACTGGTATAGAATAAAATTATTAGATGAGCATAATAGATTTTTCCAACAGTTTTTCCATTTCACCTGACATAAAACCACATAGGAAAACAATCTTTTCTTGAACAATTTTCCTCCTGAACATTTATCACCTTATAAACATAATGACTTATTGGATAACATGTGGAAGAATAAGTCTGTCTTGTTCACCGTTTGCTATGTTTTCAGGTTTGTATCATTTGATTATTGATGGTAATTTAGCAACCCAATCAGTGATGGTTTCAGTGTTGTCAATTCTATTCACCACAAAGTTTGTTAAGTGAATCGGATGTCTTTTGCAGAAACTCTCCAACCATCCATTAAATTCTTTGAATTTTTGCCCAGTCTTTCAGCTACCTTTTTAGCATATTCCTGTAATATAAGCCCTGACATGAGGTGATTTTTTTTGCCCTAACAGTAATGAACCACTCTCAAAACTTTCATTAATGTCCTGGTTTACAATTGTTTAAGTTTTCTCTATACTTTTCCACTAGCACAATTTTCCCACCACTTCAGAATTTCGTTTTCTTCTTTAAAGTCTCGTAAATTTGAATTTTGCCTTCATTGAACACCTTCATGATCTGCCTTACACTCAATTTATCTCTTTCAGTACTATAAATCACTTTGACTCTCGTGTTAAGATGTAGTACAATTCTTGTTTTCGAAGCCATGCTGACTATAGGAAATAAACTATCGCCTTTAAGTTTAGAGGTGTACTTTATGCAGGAAGGATTACTATGACAGGTTCCTCAGTACTTGTACCATTATTAGCGCACTCCCTTCCTAGATAGGTCAGGTAGCAGTAGTATGGTTATGTTTCAACTGAAACATCATGCACTTAGAGCAGACAATGCTCATTTTCACCGGATGACTGAAAATTTTCTAAGCTGTGCATTCCAGAACTGGAAATTTTTTGGTTAAAATATGTACTTTGATTTCCACTGTGTGTGTAAGGAAGTTTCCTTTTAATAAAGGAAATATAGCATATTTTCCACTCCTGAATTCATGGGACCATGAAATATTTACGTTAAAGACAGATTTCTGCTTAACTAGGGTTCATTGAAAGCAGGTTTTACTGTATTATATAGTGGCATAAAAAGTAAAAATACAACAGACTTGAAAGTGATGTTCTCAAATATTCGTTCATCCTGACTACCAAATTTCTTTTGATTTTTCTACTGTATATTTTTTTCACAATTTTAGCTGGAATACAATACTCTCTCTCTTACATTTAGTAGATAAGAAAGAAACTGATAACATGTTACATTTATGAATTATGTATAGAATCACTATGCAGATTTAGTGTCATAAGTATTGTTGCAGGCATGACGAATGCAGAAGTATTACACCAAGTAGAGCACGGATACCGCATGCCTTGTCCTCCAGGCTGCCCCACTGCTCTGTACGACATTATGCTTGAATGCTGGCACAAAGATCCAATGAAGAGGCCAACATTTGAGACCTTACAATGGAAACTAGAGGACTTCTTCACCATGGAAGGATCTGAGTACAAGGAGGCTTCGGCTTACTGAGAACGCGCCCACCTCCCAGAGTGGCCAGTGTCGACGCTGCGATTGCGCGTTCCCCTTCCACCAATGCCCATGTAAATGGGAATTGTGGAGCATCACCCCTCCTCCGTCAGAGTTTCCTCTGCACAGGCACACACTTGGACATGCCATTTTATATGTTTTTGTAAACACTTTTGAGGGGTATTAATTTGAAATTGTTTGGGCTATAACAAAAGGTGGTGGCATATGCTTTATAGATAAATTGATCTACATTAACACAACCGTCATGTTTTCAGATTAATTGCAGGTTCTCAAGTTGGTAAGAGAGGTTGATTGTTTTCTGTAAACTAAAGGGTACCCTAATGTTTATAGAGTATCACATTTTATGTGGAGTCACAACTTTAGTGTGAATATGATCAAGTTTGAGTAATTCATTGAATCATCTCTTAAAGGGAGATAAGCCTGATCTCGCCAAGTAGTAGTAGTTGTAGTAGTAGTAATATATGTGGGGATTGGAGAGTGCTCAATAGTCCTCACACCTTGACTGTAAGCTCTTTTGTGCTACCTCATCTCCCATTAGGACTCCAGTGAATTGAACACTGGAAGAATACCCAGGCTTAAAAGCCCCACACCAATGGATGGCATTGAACCTGGGAACATTCCGTGGTGGGAACCAGAAGCACTATGTCCTAGCCTACTGCACTACAGCAGGATATCTCGCCAATATTAAATCTGCTAAATTAATGAGCCATTATCTCAGAAATTATTTAAATATCAGACTGAAATGTTCACAGGATGTAGATGCATGCCTTCTACTCTATGACCCGAATGAAATGTGTAGTGTTTAACGCCTGCTTTTACTGTCTGTGGCACTGCTGGTGGTGACACTGATGATACATGAGATGAAGATGGAGCACTGGTGAAATGAGATGGTGGTGAAAACCAGAGATCCTGGAGAAAATGCACCCCAGCACTGTGTTGTCCACCAAAAGTCTCACTGTGGTTGCCTGGGATCAAACCTTGGCTGCCTTGGTGAGTGTCAAGTAGTCTAATCACTCAGCCACGATCCCGCCTGAATAGAGGGAGTATCTCATAGCTTGACCCAATGCGGAACTTTTGGCTTACCACCCCCAGGAGGAATGGAGTACCTGCAGTAGGCTATAGACCACAGCTGGGTAGCTACAGACACATGCAGAGGTCTTTAATTATTCCAAGCTCAGCAAGGCTTCACTGTGGTGAGAACTTGACTCAACGAAGGCAAAAATACTTTCCAACAAGCAAGCATCTGTGCCATCTGTCCAACTACATTCCACAGCCCTTAAACTGGCCTGAAACATAAGAGCTCCCCAGAGTTTGTATGATTGAAGTGTGTATGATCTAATGTATAAAGTCCAAACAAATCCAATGACAACTATACACAAATTAACATATTGCTAATATATCAATATGTTCTTAAGGAAGATCTGCTCATCACTGCAGTTAACGATGGGATATAAATGGAACCAAAAAAACAATACTAGCAACTATTCCTGAAATATATGCATGGAAAAGATACAGTTGTACTTAGTATTAGTTGCAACTATTATGTTGGCAATACAGCCATTATCTTGCAGAATGTCAGCTGTTGAGTTTAAAGCAAATAATCCTTTGTCGGGTAGAGGCTATCGTGTTGCAATTTGGAATAGTTTTGGTGTTTACATAAGTGTTCCATACTTTTTTGTTTATGCGACACAGTTTCCCATTAAACAAATACAAGGTGAGTCAACCACAGAACTGAGGATAGGGAAGAAGTTCTCAGAAACTAGTCTTCAATAAAAAAACTTGTAAGTGGAGAAAAGTATATACAAGATTGACTCATTTGCCTAATTTTAGTAAAAATACAAGGTGATATTTAGATCTGGGAAGTCATTTAATCAACTTGTATTATTTCAAAACAAGATTATAGTTTATTTATTTAGCCAAGGAATTCATACAGAATTATAGGCATCGTCAAAATATTTAGAAAAGTATTACACAATATTTACAATCTACTTTTATAACTTTTTTACAATATCAAGATTACACTAATTTACACAAATTATTGTTTACACTTGGAAGTATTAGTATAATGTGTTATTGTTCAAGCAATGGTAAATACTTATTCAAACAGGGCAGGACTAAAAATTTAAATGCCGAAATAATTTTTCAGTTCAGATTCAATCTTTCAAAGCTTGCCTACACTCGATTTGTGTGTGTTTGAAAAATCAGTTATCATTGATTGACTTTATAAATGGTAACTACAGTTTAAAACACTGTAAGGCTTAGGATTTAATGTACTTTGAAATTGCAAGTTGCCAAAGGGGTATGTCACCTCAAATATGAATTTGAGATTTTGTATGATCTACCGGGAAAATGCAGGTCAGTTCAATAACTCAACGTTATACCAATATGTTGCCATGGTAACTAAGTTGGTAGAGTAGCCACATATAGAGCGAAAGATCAATGATTCAAATCTTGATATGGCTTTGAATTGTTTAGTTCTGATTCTACCTGTAAAAATTTGATCTACTGACTTGAAACCGGTAATTCCTTTTTTAAGGTTCGTGATAGTGTAAAGTTAATCGCTTTGAATTCTTGGGAACTGATATTAAATTATTTATCACACATCAAAACCAAAAGTTACTTTGAAAACATGATGGTTGTTTTCTTATATAGGCCAATTGTTTGGTTATACAGCATATGTTACCATATATATCAATTTCTTTCTGATTTATTTTATAACCCTTATATACTCTATATTACATTTTGTAATTACAATGTTAACTATAAGAGAATTTTTATGTGTTTAAAGCTTATTGTGTACTATATTTCTTTAATTTTCTACCTTGAGTTTTATGAATTACTCGGAGAACAGTGATATGTTCTCTGTTGTCATTTTTGATACTTGTATATTTGAACTACTGCAGTACAGCTGAGTTTGAAACAAGGTATGGCTAGCAGAGAAAGGATTTTGTTGTGGTGTAATAAAACTATTGTGGTGCAGAAGACAAAGTGAATGACGACGGCAAGATTGATTTTAAAGAAGAGCAAGCGAGGGAAGTGACAAGGGAAGGATATGAATGGTTATTCTGGGTTAGGTGGGTTGGCTGCATTGTCACAAAAGCAGTAGTTTTGGGATGCAGTTAAGCATTTGCTCATTGATATTTAAAAGCTTTTCTTTCGTTTAATTCACAATTTCCCTTATTACCGTAAGCAGTGTTTGAACATCTGTGTCTATAGGATTGTATAATAAAGAACGTTTGGCTCAGCATGTGAGAAAAATGTTCTGAAAATTGAGCTTTTACACAGTTATGTAATCTAATAATAATAATTCCCTAAAGCATTCCTGGGACCAGGCTGTCAAGAAAGGTTTGCCTTTTTTTACTCTCCACTGCAACATTTTCTTTATCAGTGTAGTGAAAATATATACTCATGACATTTGGTGGTGCTGGTAACAATATTGTGGCCTCAATGGTTCTCCATATTGGCTCCTGTATAAAACACTTCAGCTTGGAGATAAATGTACCTCAGAAGATATTCTTTCCCATGTAAAATAAATCCCATATATATATGTGCACAAATTCTTTGTTATTTACCAAAGGGAGTAAATAAAAGTGAGTTCCTACTGGCAGTAATATCTGTTCATTATCTGTTTGCACATGTTTAATAGTTGCAGAGTGCAATTAATGCCCAAACAGCTGGCAAATCACAAGAATCATGTGAAGCAGCGGCAGAATAAAATAGGCATTACATAGCTTCCTCTTCTGGACAGTGTATCCACTGGGCAAGTTAAACACAAGACTTCTCTAATCTCTTGCACATCACAAACTTGCTCAGAGAACAGCACTTTTTGTTGCACCAGAAACACACACTCTTCCTAACTGATTTGTGAGAATGCTCACTTATATAGGTACTAGAAGTTTCTGCAGAATATACTAGAATGCATTAAGAAGTGGTGAAAAGGGAAACTTCCAGAAGATTTTAATAATCTGTTGATAGGTAGGGTGATTACTGCATCTACTTATCTCTGTTTATGTCACCAGTTGAGCAATGCTGCTCCCTGACAAGCTGGGGACATAGCTGCTGTGTCACAGACAAACTGAAAGTCACACACAAACTTCCAACTATTCTTTGGACCAGTTTCACCAAACCTAAGTAAAACACGGTTTACTTGTGGTAAGTGGTTTCATTAAATACTTACTCTGGAGTGAATCATGTGTCTGACAGTAAATCAGAATAACATCAGTCAAAATTATGAGAAGTAAAACACAGAATAACTATTAGCTCTAAAATTGATGAAAATGGTTCTTGATATTTTTGGAGAAAATTGAAGATTTTTTTTACCTTTAAAATGACCACCAAGATCAATTCTCAACTGAACTGAGTGGTTTGTAAATTATGACAAGGAGTTGGTTACAGGTTGCAATTAGCTGTTTGGAGCATGTACTTGATTGTTAAGTGGCAGAAATTAGTTAATATATTTTCTACTAATTAAGGAGCATATGTAAATAATTTATAAAATTCAGGATACATTAGATTATGTTTATGGTTTAGATATGCTTCTGTTCTTATAGATACTGTCTCATAAGTAATGTCGTTTTCTAAGAAAAACAATTATTTAAAATGTATTCTGAGAAGCAATTAACTAATTTCCAAAGTATAGACCACTAGATTCTATGGTCTTGAGCCATCGTTCAGCGAGGTTTATTAACCCAGGATGGTGCCAGTCTCTGATTTTTTATGCAAAGAATTCGGTGACATCCATTTGCACTGCTTCAATGTTGTCAAAATTTCGTCCATGTAGAAAATGGGCCATGGATTGAAAAAGATGATAATCTAATGGCACGAGTTCAGCGCTGGATGTGTTAGCAGTTCCATTCCTCCCAATTCCTGAATTTTCTCCATGATTCGTGCAGTATGGGTGTTGCAATATAACTGTATTTTGGTTAACTAATGCTGGTTATCTCTGGCTCAAAATTTCATCAACTTGTTCCATTTTTTTAAAATAAAGATCCGCATCAATCGCCCGCCCATTTGAAACAAACTCCGAGTGACTCTCACATTCAAAATTCCACCAGACACACATTACTTTGGGACCAAACTGATTTTTTTAATGATGACTTTGGTAGGTTGGCGAGGATCAAGCCACTGTTTCGAGACAACAGGGTTTCGATAATATACCCATCTTTCTTCTCAAGTGACAATTTTCCTGACATATCTATCATCCATGAGATTACGGATAAGCTGATGACAGATATTCACTCTATGTTCAGCCTTTTGAGGTGTCAGTTCATGAGGTGCGATCTACAGCTTCTATATGATTTTCCAAGTGTCTTAATGTGGCGATGTATGATATCTTTTGATACACCAAGTTCTTCTGAAAGCCTACTTGTACTTTTTTTTTTTTTTTAGATTTTCTCGAAAAACTTGGCATGTATCTTCAATATCCCATACGGTAGTGTTTTAGAAGGACTCTAAGTTCAAACTTTGTTATTTTATTTATTTATTTATTTTCAGTTCAGTATAGTGTTAAATACACAAAAGAACCACGTCATATGAATTTATACAGTTTAAAAGCACAGCTATACAGGTTGTGTGATTTATAAAATTTTATGTGGTTGTTTGATAACAACTGAAGACGCATATATTTGCAGTATATGCAACAGTAGTCATGGCCTCCTGTAAATAGGATTGCCAAACCAAAGAAAACCAATAAATTTTCCAAAATGCCACAATCAAGAAGCCGACATTACTTGCAAAACAACCTAATATATTCTTGATTTTATTTATCACTAAACTGATGCTAATCCAGCCATTCCTTGCAGATATGGGTGCTGGGTTAACGGACATGCCGGATTATTGATTTGATAATGTTTGACTGTACATTGTACTTTTTTAATCCAAAGATACATTTTTATACAAATGTTATATATTTGGTATGCACATACACCATCACTCACTATGAAACTTCTCCCAAATGTTTAGTTGCCGCAATTATGATACACGATGGCAGCATGTTTTACCATGCAGAAGCCATTGTATGTACTGAACTTTAAAGAAAACAAATTCAATAAAAAAAGTAACAATAGTGTATAATAACAATAAAATCATTGACACATTGTTGCACATCATTTCTACTAATAACGTTATGCAAGCTACAAGAGGCCGGACAACTGAGTGCCAGATTAGCAAAAGTTTAGTTTACCACATAATCTTAATTTTGGGATTTTTTAAGTTTAGAAACAATTGTTTCTAAGGAGAATTTTGAAGACAGAATATTTTAAATGTAAAAATTGTGTTAACTTTTATAAGGCCATCTATTTCAAACTGTAAGAATGTATCAGTGTACCCAAAGGATCAGCTACAAACAGTCATTCATTTATATGTTACAAGATACTCTCAACCTGCCTTAGAAGCTATTTCAGAGTCAACAAAGCAACTGTGTATCAAGGTAGTGTTTACGTTGGCTATTTTTTGTAACTATAAGTCAACAGGATAATTTCATTACAATGAAAGGCTAGTTACATTAGTTATTAATCAATTTATTTCCTTCTCTGTAGCTCTAACTTCAAACAATATTTGCTTATAATGACTTTCAACATAGTTGGCCATTACTTTTTTCTCCCACCTATGCCATTAATACTTGTGTTCCCATGTCGTCCATTCTAGATCTACCTTTCTCCGAAAACCCTTTCTGAAATGTCTGGTTTTGTTCCATCAGTCAACTAGTCCATTAATAATCAGTTAAACTCTAATTTTCTTTAATCATGCATTATTCACACATCAAAATTATGCTTTTGAGATCTTAAATATGTTTTAACTACATCTGTATCAGATATTTCTTGTATCCAAATAAACACTTCATATTTTCTGGAATATTTGTCCTCTGTATTTGCAGTATTGGTGGGAACTCTAAAGTTTAACTCAGTTTTCACAATGAAATCCATACTACATCTCCTACTCTATACCCCAAATTTCCCCTCCATAGATCGATCATAATGGAATATAGCCTTACAAATCATTTATCACTCATTACTGGCATCAGATACAAACATTTTTGTGTTGCTCTGATAGCCATTTTCCCATCGTCAACACAGTTCTTCTCTGTTTCGCTCAATCTCTAATACTTTACACCCAAATACAAGAAGGAATTCATTAACAATCTGAATTTCTTTGCCAGCCATGAGCAATTTGTTATCCTTATGCAGCCTGTTACCTTTCTTGAATACCACTTCAGTTTTATCCCTATTTATTTTCAAGGATGTAATTGGTGGAGTATTAATTCTTCTTCTTTTGTAACTTCCATAGTTGTACCATTATCCTGGTGTTAGAGGATTCTTGTTCCTCTATCCCTTTTAAGGTCGGGCCTGAGGAAACGAAGCTTTATCCGATAGAGAACCAGGATAGGTGATCAGCCCAATGCCTGTTGTGAAGATTAAGGAAGTGGATGATAAATATGAGGGTGAGATGAATGATTGGAAAGATGATGACAGAACAATTGGTGGAATGCTGACAGGGGAAACTAGAGGACCCGGAGAATACCCGTTCCAGCACCGTGTTGTCCACCACAGAGCTCACTTTGCTGTCATCAGGGATGGAACCCAGGCCGCCTTGGTGAGAGCCAAGTGGTCTAACCACTTGCCATGGTGTGGCCGGAATATTAATTCAAGAGTATTTTAACCTCCGCACAAACACGGTATACATGCTACTCGGGAGTAAAGCTTACTGGGTTGATTTTACTGTAGAGTTTACTGATCCAGACACTTAAATTGCACTTGGTGAAACTGGCTCGTACATGTGTGTTTAAGATATCCAGCATCAATCATATATTGAGTTAAAACCCACTGGCCAGCCATTTCTATAACAGCCCTGTCTTTTCTATAATTGTTCTTATACAGCAAACCTAATTCTTAAACTAAAACACATAAAAAGGTAAAATTTCAGGGGACAGAAACCATATATTTAAAACCTTGCTTCAGGAGCATTTCAACATACAGAAGGTAACATTAATGAAGAACTTGACAATAAATAATGATAAGCAAACACACAAAGTATTCCAAGAAATAAAGAGATTAAAACGTGTGGAAAAATGAATAACTTTATTGTAACATAGATAAATAAATGTGTTTTCACAAAATATGAGCTCTTTTGAGCTTCTTATTCATTTGAACTTGAACAAAATCTCCTACCTCTGATTAATCTTAATATTAACATCCTTTACATCATCATTTTATTGAATAGTGAAATCTCATTCACCATACAAAGTATCTTAAATCTATTTCATTATCATTACTAGAGCCCGGATTTGTAAGCAAAATGCTTATAAATGCTTTTTTGATGAAATACGTGGCTTGCTTACTGATTTTATATTTTTAAATTAAAATGGTTTATGTTATCCAAATCGGGTATATTTAAAGGTAAATTTTCACTCCTAGCCATCATTTTATCATTCAGGCTGTTTACATTGTGTTGTTGAAACAGGAGTCCATATATAGACATAGATCTTCTTGTCTCTGTGCACTGTTGCTGATTAGAGTTCAAAAATTTCATGAAGTCCTTCCAAATTTGTCTTAACCTCCTCAGCTAGTTTTAACTTGAAAGGGTTCTGAGTTAAAGGCTGTGTCATACTATGCAGAACATTTCAATGAAGTAAAACAGTGTTGCACTCAAACACTGTAAAATTTGTAAAAGGTTTTCTGGTACAGAAACATATATCAAAGGGAAATTCAATCAAGAGCTGTGGTGCTTTCCACTGTAAAAAAAATTCTTCACTGACTAGTGCCGGAGCCTCACACAAGAAAATCTCAACCTCCCTTGTGTACTGTAATAAGCTTACGAAAGGTAAGAATTCAATGAAACAATATGTTCATGATTAAATATTTATTTTTTATTTGCTTATTTTTGTTGCTTATTTGTTTCATTTTTCGTGCCGATATGCTTGCTTATTTCACCATTTCATTGTGCTTACAAATTCAGGCTCTAATCGTTCAATTCAATTCAAATTTATTCATCCTTTAAAATCAAATCTGTACATAGTACCTTAATATAGGATACATCAGTAAATTTACACTTAATATTACAAAGTTAAACATCAAATATACCTAACCTACATTCAGTTATAATGTAACACAAATTGGATATAATTATAAATGAGAGAAATGAACAAGCTAAGTAAATTCATGTTTTATGATTATCAGGATTTGTTAAATTGCAAATATTCCTTTACTGTGTAAAAGCAGTGCTCCTGCAAGAAAGCCCTTGTTCTAGTTTTAAACACGTTGTAGTTATCTAGCATTTGATGTCATTAGGAAGAGAATTATAAACTATTGTACAGGAATGCAGTATTCCATTCTTAAACATTGTAGTTCTGATTGAGGTTACGTATACATGTGCCTCGTATAAGGCACATGAACACTTCCGTTGTTTTGAAAGTTAAATCTATTTTTTTTTTTACAAATAAAGCTGTCTCCAGTATATATACATATGCCAAAGGAAGTATGCAAAGCTTTTTGAACAGTGGCTTACATAAAGATAACATTCTTTTGTTGAATGTAATACAACATTTGAGGCTTTTATAACAATAACAATTCTTGGTTATAAGTGCATACAGATATTTTCTTTTGAAGCCATTTCTGGATTAATGGATATCCATACGTTTTTATTCTTTTGACAGATATTCTTCAAGAATTCCATTATTTAATAAAGTGAATAAAATTGTTAAAACAGGTCACTATACAATGATCTTGAAATCCACTGTCTTTTGAATGATCACGAGAAAAAAGGAATGTTATTTACCATTTTAGAAAAGTATAGTATGTAAAATTTAAATCTATAACAAAGAATATGTTAGAAATGGCTATACTAAGAAAAATTGAAACAGAAGTGACTCAAATTGTATACTTTAAGTAGGGTTTATGATCTACTTGGAAGAAACACAGAAAATTGCAAATATCTTAAATATACTGTATTTTATTCAAAACCATTATAGTCATTTTTTACCAATTCTGCATGTAAAGGATAGTTTTGTGCGAGAGGGATTTTCTTGAATATTTGTGTATCACATACTTTGAAGATATTGAATATATGGCAAGTTTAGTGTTTTAACTGAGCTTTTGAGTTACGCTGTTTTTATATGAGTGTGGTCATGGAGTTTCCTTTCTGTAAGTGATTTGAATGGACTGTACAAGACTTCTAGTTAACTGTGATTATCTTACATAAATTCCTAAAATATGGTGGCACCGTGGCTGAGTGGTTAGACCACTTGGTTCTCACCAAGGTGGCCCCGATTCAATCCCAAGCGATCGCAAAGGGAGATATATGGTGGACAACACGGCATTAGGGCAGGTTTTCTCTGGGATCGCCGGTTTCCCCTGTCATCTCAATCCATCTGTGCTCCATTTATTTCATGTATCATTAATGTCACCATCTGCAGTGCCGCATGTAGTAAAAGCAGGTGTTAAACACCACACATTTCACTTTTTTAAAACAAAATGGAAATTAACTTCAAATGGTCGAAGAAGCACAGAAATTAAGTCTTAACACTGTTTCTGTATTCATATTTATTTGTCATGTACATGTCTTGCGCATATAGTATATTAAACAAAATTGTTAAGAGTCGTCTTTGAGAAAATTACGAAACATTTTTCGTCTAAACAGTAGTTTTCGGTGAGGCCACTTGTTTAAAGACTTTTTGTTGCATATTTGGAAGATTTTGAATTTAAATGTCAAGTTTGGTATTAAGGCGACATTTCTTTTTAGAGTTAGGTATGCTGTTTATAGGTAGACAGTCAATGACCTCACTCGGTGGAAGGCGATGAAATTTTTTGGGTGTAAAAGTTCTTAATGTTGCTTGCTTCAGAAGGAAAGTGAAGCTTCTGGTCCCGTGTTGTAAACGTCAAGTTTGATCAGGAAATCTCTGAGCAAAATTAGTTCTTTCACGACCAGTGTACAGAGTTTATCAAAAGACTGGTAACACATTCAGTGTTTTATTATATATAAACTACAAGTGATATCACTTTCAAACACACGTCAGTTTAAAGCCAAACTCTCAAAGTTCTGTTTGCATCTTACAGAGACAATGTGTGAACCAATAGTGACTTCCGATATGACTAAATGTTGGAGGACGTAAATTTTACAATAACACGAGTGACTTGGCAGATGTCCAAACAATATTCGATTTATTCCCATATTCTTTACAACATATCTCTGTGACCGTGGTGGCAACTTCTTGAATTCTGGTTTTTAGTTTCTCTAAAATCCAGTGACAAAGGCGGTACAAGGACACATCTTTTAGGAAGTCCCATCGAAAGAAGTAACATGCAATAATATAGGGTGACCTTGGTAGCCAGGTCGTGAAACTTTTGTCCAGTACTCAACACGTCCTATTCAATGGCCAGACACCTCCGTATTCTGGTAAGCATGAAATGTGACGGAGCCCTATCTTGGTGAAAGATGAAAGCGTAATCGAGATCTTGTCTAAGTTGAGGCGCAAACCACTGCTGTCCAGATATGAATGTCCAGTCATAGAAGCTTCAATGAAGAAGAAAGGTCCGTAAAGAGTTCGCTGTGACAACGCGCAGAAAACATTCACCTTTGGCGAATCACGCTCATGTTCAATGATCCCGTGAGGTTTCTCTGTACCCCGAACACGACAGTTGTGCTTATCAATTTGTTCACTCGTATGGAATGTCGCTTCGTCGCTGAAAATTAAGCGATTGAATATGTCATTGTTGCCTTCTGTGATTGGTTGTGGCATCGCCTGCGGTGCCGTATGTAGTAAAAGCGGGCGTTAAACACTACACATTTCATTTCATTGGTTGTAGCTGGCAAGCAAACTCGTAGCGCTTCCGTTTGTCATTCTCAGTTAGCTTATGAAGCAGCTGCAGTGTGTATGGTTTCATAACCAGCCTCTTATGCAAAATCCTTCACACAGTCATAGAAGAAAGTTGCCGCTCTGATTAACCTTACTGATTTCCTCGGGCTCCTTATGAATTCTGGTGACTCACGCAACGTTCAATTCACTCATCCTGGGACGTTCACTGCTATTTAGCGGACATAAGCAACCTGTGGTTTTAAGTTTACGGCACCAGTGGTAAGTTACCACTTGGTGCATCTTTCTTATACTTGGTCCGGAATTTTCGTTGCACATCGGTTGCACTCGAGTTTGTATTAAATTGTAACACGCAGAAAGCTCCCTCAACGGAATATTCGCCGTTGTGGTAACTAACACCAACTGTCGGTAAATTATACTACTACATAACATGTATGTGGTAGTATTAGAAACTTTAACTTGACTTTAAACTGATGTCTGATTGAAAATGAGATCATTTGTAGTTGTATAATAAAACATCGAAAGTGTAACCGAACTTTTGATAGACTCTGTGGAATGAGACTTTGAGAACCACAGTAATTAAAGAGCATCCATAAATAAATACAATTCTACAATCTCAAAACTACTGTTTGCTGTGAAATATCGGCTCCAAATGTTTGAGTGGAATGAATGTTAGTAGAAATATTGTTTCACGACCCAGAAAAGTCACGCGAATCTGATTCCAGCTTCAAACCACCGTTTAGCTCGCATTGTCCGCAGCTTGCCAACGTATCCTGGACGCAATCTTCAACAGTTAATCCTGAAAAGGAAGACGAACACTTCCAAAATCAGTTTTAAGACAGTTTACGAGTATAGCTGGCTGGAGAGCAGATCTAAATTAAATGCAAATCAAATTCTTTAACTGAATAACGTCATATGATGATATTTCGGATTGCGGAAGAAACCAATTGATAGTATTGATATTATCTTCCATTATCATAAAGAGAAGAATGGCGAGGGAAAAAACCGGTGAATAAAATATGCTGACCCGTTATCGCATAATTTTTTAATGGACATTTCCAAATTTGTTTCGGTTAGCTTTTTATTAATCTCTTTCTTCTAGATCTAATTTAGTGTAAGTGGCATTGCTTGAGAGTGCCATAAACACTATTGGCCTGTAAAAGTGACAGTACTTACATTACATGTTTTCTTGGTCAAAATACGGTACTTCCAAAATAGAATCCTATTATGGGTTATAGCTTGGATAAACCACCAGTTTGGGTGCAGAGAAACGAACTAGAATTTTATATTAGCAAAACTAAGCTAATGAAATTTAGACGAGAAGGCAACACACGGAAACATGAAGACAAATATGGAAACACTCGACTGGAACTTACGAACTGCTACAAGTATCTGGGTGTAACATTACAATTGTCAGGGAAGACCTTCATCAAACATATCTCGGAAAGATGCAACGTATCAATAAAGGCCACTTTTAATAGTATTAAATATGTCGAAAAGCTGTCCGTTGAAACTGAAATAAGACTAGTTCACATTAAGATATCTCCAATAGCGTGCTACGCAACTGGCACAATCTGGTATCGGTTAAATGCTGCAAATCTGAAACGACTAGAAGCAGTCAAAACCACCGGCCTTTGGATAATATTTAGAATAAGTTAGCAAGATCCAGAATAATTTACACTCTCACCAATACTGACTTCTTCACAAGGAAAATAGAATCGATGCCGCACACCCCAGCCTACGAAACACATATGAGAGAGAGAGAGAGAGGTTAGAAAAAGTGGAACATATAGATCAGAGTTTCTTCTTGTCCCAGCGATGAAATACTGAAGGACTGTAAGGAAGGCAGAGGTGTGTGTTTACGAGGACTGCTGCACATGGATTTCATTACAGAATAAGCAATTGGAAAGGGTTCCACCTCGCCTCGAACCAGCGTCTCTTTGATCAATTGTGTGAACATTGCCACTTTTTGACTGTATATCAAGAAAAATAAGTCCCTTACACTTTATGCAGATAACTTTCAATGATCCATGTATTTTGTTCAATGTACGCAGTGTGTTCAATAATTATGGGTTATCTAATTGTGTATTAAAATAGAGTTTAAATGGTACCTTAACTTTTTTAATAAATTGAATGATGTGCATAGGAATTTGTTTTTTCCTAGATACCTAAAACTAGAAAACTTTAACCATTCCAAAAGAAAGTATGTAAATAATAGCAACAATTATATCAAAAGTAATCGTAATAGTAATTTATAGGTAGTTACGAGTAAGTAAATACTTCTCTTAAAATCAGCTACGTGTGTACAGGTCGTTCGTCTAGAAGTGTCATTAAATTATCTGGTATTCCGCGTATTAATAGTAGTTCAGTTTATCTACTAAAAGCTCATGTTTAACGCAGTCGGATGCTTTAGTAAGGTCCAGGAATATACAACTACTGTTTTCATAGGTTTTAACATTGATACCTACTATGCATAACAAGTTATACAAAATAATGATACGTAAAAGCTATGTTTTTAGATTTCCAAAGCTCCTCGTAGGTATAGCCTGTAGGAGTGTTGAATTTCTTCTTTATTTATGGAGTTCTTGAAGGTTCAAATCACTGTGGAAGGTGTGTGTTTGCATTTGGTACTGTAATTTGAAAACTCAAAGTTTTAAACGTTCCTGTATTCGACTTTTTCAAATTGCTCGTCATGTAGGTTTTAAGATTTTCTAAATTTGGATATGACTATACCAAATGCCATATCATGTAATATTGGACTATACTGTACTTTGTAGTTGGCAATTCTGATGAAAATTAATGTTCTGAGTATTTTGAGGTTGGTGTTCTGTGAATAGAAGTTTTTTAGTCTGCAAAGTAGAGGAATATAACATAGAGAAATGTCTTTGAACTTAGGATATAGTTATTATGATACGCCAGATGGAGAAGATTGTCTTAAAAAGTTGTGGTATACCACCAAAATAGCCGGTGCAGCTGGTGTGATGGTAGGGTTCATTGATGTGCGTATGTTCTCTCATACGCAGGGTTTTTACCCTACTGTGGCAAAATTTGCGAATTATACCATCCCATTTATGGGTATGGCTGCAGCTTTTACGGCCACAACTTGTATAGCCACAAATTTACGACATAAAGATGATAGGTGGAATTATATGATGGGAGGAATAGCTGCTGGCACCGTCTGTGGGGCTTGGAGAGGTAGAATCATGGTGGGTTTTGTCAGCTCTATTGCATTCGGGCTCATGGCTGTGTTAAAGAAGTCGTCTATCATGGAAGGTTGGGAATTTGTGCCAACTACTCCACTGGATCAGTACAGCAGCCTGCGTTGGGCTAGGCACGATTATACTTTGACAGCTCCTCGACCAAGGCAGTGGAAGAAGAGTGAAGATGAGGAAATCTAGATTGACATCAACTAGTGTAGAACTTGGGTACATTGTGTTTACTGAGTGTATGTATAGAGGTTACAGTATCTGACAAATGAGCGAAATAAATATGTTGTTATAAACTTACTGCAGGATTTTCTACTGTAGCGGAGAATAGCAAAGGCCATTCTTGCAACACTCGAGGGGACCGCTGTTAAAATTTTAGGTTTGATTTGGAAGATTGTAAAGAAGAGCAAAAGGGGCTGAAAATTGAAAGTAAGAAAGCAATTTTCTCTCGTTTGTTTCTTAGCAGTACTTATATTTTAAAAGTAGTAATTTTAATCAAATGTACGTAATTTCTAAAATAGCAAATGTATGCTGCAACTATGTGAAGTGCAATTAAGAAACAATAAAAACAAAATATATGAACAGCCCAATTGTCTATTTTATATTAAATTAGCTCAATTTATAGTACAGAAAGGTATTGTAATTCTCATTTCTAGCATCTCAACTTTCTTTGCAAAGAGGAACTACTATTAGCAGAAATATTGGAAATTGGTTTTACAAAAATGGACTAAGCTGTAATCTGCTACATTGGAATTTTAATGTTTTATTTTCCTTTTACATTTTTTACCTTGACATACTTTTCTCATGATACTAATACAAATCTGGTCATAAATATTTTCAATTTTTAGTTCTTGAGAACCCATTTTAACACACAGAAATTCTATTATTCTGAGTTAAACAGTGTACTATTTTTGGAATTAGAATATATTTTGAGCAATGTGTAAAAGGCTTACGTATGATTTGTGCAGATGCTGTAAGTAAACTTAAAAAAAGGTTTTCCTTTTATATATATTAGCATCCTTTCTTTCTTTATAAATTGCCAATTCAAATATTTTTGGGGTCGAAATATTTTTGTATCATTGGCTAGTCTGTTTAAAATTAGAATCAGATCTTCTGTAAGTGATTTATTTTGAAAAATTCTGTATTAATTTGTTTGAAACAAAAATAATTATAACTAAAGCATATGTGAACTTTTAACTGCAACTTGATTTCATAAAGTGGCATAGCCGAGTTAGTGATGTGATTGAGTCACATAGTAAATCGCCACAAAAGGTGCGTGTCTCATAGCATATGAGAACTCCTAGTGGTCTACCGGGAAACATACGAGTTAGTTGGAGAATTTAAAGTCATGTTGGCACATTGGCCATAGTAGCTCAGTGGTTTAGAGCAACTGCACGGAGAGCGGGAGATCCGTGGTTCAAATCCTGGCTATGGCATTGAATTTTTCAGTGTGGCTGTACTCATTCAAACCTACACACAGATAGTGTGGAAGAAATGATTATTTTGATTATTTTCAAGGCTGTCTTTTGTTTGAATTTTCTCAAATTTTATTGTTTCTTACATCATGTTTTCCTTTTAAAAACTTCTCTATTTTTCCTTTCATTACCAGCTTTTACTAATAGAAAATTATATCTATTTTGGATTCTGAAACCTGTAACCTTTTTCTTCCTCAAAGCAAACCTACTTAATACTGGTTTTCCAGGAGTTGAAACCATTCTGTTTTCTTATGACATTTTTTGTAAGTTTCAATGACAAAATAAATCTATTCCAATAGTTTTCTCTTCCAAATTAATAGGCACTTCACCTTATGCTATTTTTTTTTCCCATTCTAAACTAAATTACAAGCTGAAATATGTGTATTCATTGTTGTCAAATAACCTAGTGACCTAAACAAAATGACCATAATATAGATAACCTGTAATTACTTATTTTGTGGCTCTGGTAAGTGTACATTTTGAAACATAGTATGTAGAATGGGATTGAAAAGTGATCTGTATTACTGAATTTACCAGTTATCTAATAACAATAGTTTTCATGAAGTAATAGGTATTGAAAATAAGATTTGTGAAAGCAAGATGATAATAATGCAGATTTTGTAGTGAGTACTGTTAGTAATGAAGCAATGTATGAGACATCGTTTTTCAGGTACGTAATGACAATTTTTGAAAAACTATTTGGTTTTGATCAATCAATACTACATGAAACAAGTGTTACCTGCTACTTTTGTTACTACCAAGACCTAATAGCATGAAATGCAAATATGAATTTCTACACTTCACTGATCCTTATTATTGCTTACAAGGGAATTATCACTGTACTCACACTGCTACACCCTGAAACTTAGATGGTATAATGCCTATTATATATGAACCATGTGCACCATCTCGGAGTAGAACTGCAACACCAAAACTGAAAGTACTGCAAATAGTTATTGGACATCCCTCGTCAGTTCTGTGTCTGATACAGGGAATGGTGCTCCTTACTTATGTATAGATTGCTATCTGTCAGGGGTAAACAATCCCTCGCATACAATGCTGTGTTATTATGCCTATATGTACGTATGTGTTCTGGACTCATTTTCGGGTACTTTCAGCTATACTCCGCATCCGATTTTTGGCATACAGGCCCCACGTAAAGCAGAGATGCCATCAAACTCTCAAGCATGTTAAGGTGTGAACATAATGATAGTTCACTTGTAAGTATAGTAAATAGAAGTTTGCATTCTATCCAAAAATTCAATAACTCAAAAAACAGAAATAGCAAGCAACCCTAAAAAAGGTATTCCAATGTGTGAAAGAAATGATTTTGAACATATAATATTCAGATGTAAATGAACTGAAATTCGGTGATAAAGAGTACATCAATTAGAAATGATGTAAAATAGATAGAAACACTGCTATAACTGAAGTGTTTTATAAAGATAGTAAAAAGATGGGAACTTTTTAGATAGAGTAGAATTAAGGCGGGCTAGAATTAAGGAATTCATTGTAATGTAAATTATGAATATGACTGCCAATATGACCTGTATATAGGATAAGATATGGAGGCAATTTGGCACTGCAACCATTTTGATTTATTAAGCCTATGCCCCAAGTGGGGCATCCCTGGGAGGAAGGATGAGGTGAGAGGAGACAGAAGGAAGCCAACCCAAGGAGTCACGACAGTGCAGAGGGCAGAGTCCGTACTACTGAACCGTTAAAAACTCACTGGCAGGCCAGCACAGCCGGCATCCCATGCACTGTGGTCCTTAAATGGCCCACTAGGCCGGCCTGGAGGCCATCCTACTGGAGAAGGAAGTGTTAACCAGGACCATATCATCCTGCCATGCAACACTGACTCTCCCACCAACACTTTCTATTGTGAAAAAGAGACCATCTGATGAGAGATGATGTGAAATGACAATGGACATAAAATGAAGGGACAGGAAATTTGGGGTATGTAATTAACCTACCCAGCATTCACCTGGCAACCTGGAAAAACTTTATATTTGTTAATTGATCCAGTAAATAGTACAGTACACTTGTGTGCAAATGATGTTGGAGGAGTCAAGCTTAACTTAAATGATGCAATTGTTCATGAACTGTAGTACTTTTAATTATAAACATATTTGCATATGTAATGGTTACACGTGAGTAAGATTAGCATTGTATACTTGAATTATCACAGTTAACATTTATTACCTCGCTCTTCCCCTGACACATGCTGTATAGATGAAGAAACTATACCAAATGATTTAAAAATTCTTCAATGGAGTAACAGCAATGAATAATCAAATATGACAGTAGCTTTGACCTGAAAGATACCACTATCTTTATATTTTTTATTTTTTCTCATAATCTGTTGTAAAATTTGGAAGCCGAGTGTATGATTCCGTCTTGATACAACTTAGTATTTGCTTTTATTCTATGTAAGTTGATACATTGTCTGGTGGTATGTTCATTAAGTTAGTTAGTTAGTTACTAACACTCCCCACATGGCAACCTTGGCCTTCGGGGTAACCTCACCCCACCAAGTGATGACCGGACCCATTTCTCAGGTGGAGGCACCCAGAGGGCGGGTATGTTCATTAATATCTGCAATTATGGTTAATATGTTGCAACCTCCGAAAAAAACCCATGGGTCAGGTCATGGGAATCGAACACAAGACTTCCTGAATATAAAACCACTTGAGCCATCCTGATTGTTACACCTGTATATAGCTTAGCATTGATGGGTTTTACTCTAAAAATAAACCAATTTTTTTTTGGGGGGGGGATGTAGAAACATTAGCATATTATTTAAATATTAGCATACAAAACTGGTATATGTAATATTTATGTCCTCAGAGTTTGAATTAATTTTAAATTAAATTTTCAATTTGGAAGTGAAGTAAAAATATATTGAAACAAAAAGACAGGACAAGTTTTGTGCTAAATCCACTTTATTTACCACGAAAATTATTATTACAGTGCTAACTTACTTCAACATGCCAGTATATCATGGTGCTGACATGGTTGAATCTGCAACCTTAGGAGCAATACATGAGACACCAGTTTGATGCATATGATCTTGTTGATTACAGTATTTTTTAACATTACATTGTGTGATAAGGGTTGCAGCACACAAATGTTTAGAAAAGGATTCATTCAAGATAAAGTTTATTATTTATAATTATGTTAAGAAATCTAATATATACATGAAGTAAACAGATAAATTTATTGAACTATATTCTTGGGCATTTAAATGGTCATAAGTTAAAAGTTCAATTATTTATAGTTAAAGAATGAGTATAAGTACTGTCTGCCTAACACAAGAAGGCAAAGCAGAGGAATATGTAACATAACTACTCGTACCTCTCATATGGGATCGAAGTATGAGGTAACACAACTAAGGTAAATTTTAACAAAATCTTTGTATTGCAGAAAAAAGCCGTCAGACACCTTGGGAATCTAAAACATAACGAATCTTGTCGTCCAGTATTTATAAAATTGAAACTTGTAACCCTTCCTAGCTTATACATATACCACACAATAATGCACCTTCGGAAATTTAACCTACACCTTGAAACCAACTCTGATAGACACAATCACAACACTAGACATAAAGACGACTTAGCGATTCCTACCCATAGACTGCACTTTTATGAGAAGACACCTAGTTTTATGGGCATAAAATTGTATAACATACTACCAGTCACTATCAAGAATTGTAAAGATAATAATTTTAAATTAATGCTGAAATGTTTCCTAATTGAAAAAGCCTATTATAGTGTGGATGAGTTTATTAATACTAGTTAGAACTTTATTTTTATAAAGATTGTTTATTATTATTATTATTATTATTATTATTATTATTATTATTATTATTATTATTATTATTATAATTATTATTAGTGTGTATGGATTTATTAAAGCAAGTTAGTATTCTATTTATATCACACAACCTGTAAGGCTGTGTTCTTAAATTGACTAAGGCTATAATACTGTGGATTAATTTATTAATAGTCTAGTTAGTACCTCGTTTGTATCATACAATCTGTATAAATTCATATGACATGGTTCTTTTGTGTATTTAACACTATACTGAACTGAAAATAAATAATCACTTTTGCTGTCTTTATGCTTGCCTTCTGGATATGATAAGATTGTTAGGTTCATGTAAAATACACAGTGTTGTTACATAACTCACCCATACATAATAGCTATCACTGCAGCTATTGAAACAAGCATTAGATCTGGCAGGATGGTGACTCATATGCACTCTCACACATTCATTTCATAGTAAACAGATCCACTAATAGAGCAGATGAACAGTCCAGGCTCCTCTTCCTCTTCATGCACCACTTGCCTTCTTGTGGTGTGTACCCAACACAAGAAGGCGAGAGACGAATGAAGGGGAGAGGTGTTTGAACTGTTTATCTGCACTGTTAGTGGATCTGTTTACTATGAAATGAATGTGTGAGACACAGGATTAATATTTTTGAATCCCTGACGTGCACACTGTGTAGGGACCCGAAGTCATTGATGGACGGAGATCATCTGCTCCAGTGTAGTGCCCTGAAAAAAACAGATGGAGAACTGACAGCACTAGTCACACGTTATTGGGAGGCCAGAAGGAAAATGGAAATTCTCCAACTCCATGAGCATTAGCAACCAACAAACTATTCTTAAAAAGGTTATTCTGTTTCATATTAATATGGATAAAGTTTTAATTCACATTTATTTGTTATATGATAGATAAAGTGTTGTTCACATAATCATTTTGTTGTGTTCCACCCAAAAATAAGGTACCAGATGTCACCGGTTATATGTGTAAACGAGATTCCCTGAATTAAAGAAAGAAAAGGTGGAGTGGGGAAGGGAACGTCTGATGAGCACTTTTAATAGAAATTCAAACATTCGTCCAACTGAAGACGTGCAGCTGTATGTCGTCTGCAGGTACAGATATGCGCGCGCAAGTGAACACCTATCCCCAGTTTTTTTTCTGTTGTGTATCTGTGACTTGTATCTGTGATGCATATAATGGTGCTATACATATTTCATCTTTCACAGCCTAAATGATCTTTAGTGATACAATTTTGTAGGTCATGGGCTAAACTATGTTCGTAAACACAGTTGTATATATGCCCGATATGATAATCATGCTAATGATCTATCGTATAGCATAACCTATCGGTGGGATCGTGAAACATACGATGTCCAATTTTAGAATCAGAAGTGTGTATTAAACGGATCACAGATACAAACGAATTCGTCGTGTTGGTATTGAAGTTCTATCTTCAATCTACACTCTGTTTTGTTTACTAAAGCTTGTGTTATTTATCCGACACTTGTCCATTACTGTTAGTGTGCTTTGTTGTTCTATGGAGTTATGTGTTTTTGTAGCACCTATTTGTGGATTGTCATGTACCGCGTTTAAATGTTTAATACAGCTTAAATTCTTCAGCAATTAATACATCATATTATAACTTCACGAATGCTGAGAAAAATCATAGCAAACAGGTCACTGACGGTGGATTGAGTTATTTAAAAATGCAGTAAATATTAAATCAATCCGGTACTGTACATATCGGACGTATTTATTATTTTGGGGGTTGATTACAATGGGATGTCTTTTCCCGAAAGCAAGACAGGCCAGCAATGGATCTAAGAAAGATTTCAAGGAATATTCTTGGTAAGCTGTATGTGTTATACAATTATTTGTATTATAATATAAAGCATTTTGTTTAGAGGAAGCTCAAGCCAATTGGATTTAATTACTGTACTTGCGTAGTTAATTTGTAATTAACGCAAATAGTTGCGAATTAACTTCGACGCTTGTTACTTAATATAAGAACATTAGGAAGTGCTTTTCTCAAAGAAATACATTTGTACTTTTTATGCTCATTACATAGCTGAAGTAGGAAACCTTTTGATATCAAGATTTAATCAAATGATTTGAGGTCTCTGAATGGAAAAAAAAAAAAAAAAGAAAAAAAACTGTCTCTTCCTTACACGTAAGTAGGCAGAGGAAGTATTGTATTCCACTCAGAAATTTGATATTGAGATGTCACCAGACATGTTTCAAGATCTGTATCCTCCACACACTAACAATTATTTTCTGTACCTCATACCTACACAACAGATAGAGGAACTATTGCATTTCACCCAAAAATTCATCACTAGATTTTATCCGAAATATATGTTTTGATAACCACGAAATCCAAAAGTACCTTTTTAAAAAAAGGTTTGTTAAACTCAAAATAGAAATTACGGTTAAATAGCAAATTTGGTTTTAAGTTCGGTGTCTTCTAAAGTTGCAACATAAAGATTTTCAAACATGGCTCAAACACTTGATTAAATAGAGCATATTTAACTTAGGTATTTAATGATAACTAGCAGGTATTGTTACGCAAGGGCAGGTTGTGAGAGTGAGATCATAGGGTTAACAAAATACCCTGTAATTAGGGGCATAACTAGCAGGGATGAGGAACACAGATGGTAGAACGAAGGAGAAATAACACATAAATCCATATTAAACACATTTACTGTAAACTAGTTCTTGAATAGTACTACAAATCACTCCATAAGTCTTGAGGAGACCTAGGGGTGGCAATGGTGATGCAATATTATATTAAAGACCTATGCGAGCTTACTTTGAGAATGCATAATCGTGTATGGTTGTGGAGCCACACAGACTCTATGTCGACTCTCTAAACTGAACAATGACTATACTGACTGCTTTCTCTCTAGCCCCCACCACTGGCTTGAGCAGCACTTAAATATGGTTTCTGCCAAAATGACCTTGCTGTGCCGATTCAGCATTTCCACATTAAGAAAGCTACATAGACGTTTCCCAAACTACGTTAAGCAAGATCATAGTTCTTAATTGCGATCTGACATCTATGTGACTTAAATTACAATATTCTGCAAAGGACCTGGTGACCACCTGTACGTGGTCGGTGTGAGAAAATAGGAAACTGTGTCATAAGCCAAGGTAATGAGAAACCTGATGAAGTGCTGTTCTCACTAGTCATTACAATTAAGCACTTAAGAATGTGCGAATGAGTTGTCACAGGAAGTGATCATTGAATAATAAGATTTTAGAATTTCATATGTTCCTAAGCTTTCCTCAGCCATACACATAACAGTATATTTTTTTAATTTTCTGGAAATATTTCTCTCTGTTGGGTGAAAATGTTAGTGATCATACATCTATTGGACCATGGCCCATAATCTTGGGAAACTTATTTCTGTTGGATCACATGCTAATACCTTTATGTCTGAATGTCTCAGATGATGATGTTTTAGAGCAGCGGTGGCCACAACAAGGCTTGCGAGCTGCATGTGGCTCTTGAATTAGTCTCCTGTGGCCCTTGATACCAAGCTTAGATAAAATTAATATAATTAATGGAAACTTAACATCTCAAAGTTGGTGGAAAAAGAAAAATATTTTCCTGAACTTAGTGATCTCCAGTGGCATTTCAGAGAGCTCCTACTGCCTATCATCGTAAATGTGAATTTCTTGAATGTGGCATAGTTCCAGGCAATTACAAAAGTTTCTGAGTAATTCAAGGAAGTTTGTTCATTTGTTGAAAAGATTGATCAACCTTTAGAGGATGGTGTTTTAGTTCAGGGTACACTTTGTGACCTAAGAAAGTCTTTTGACTGTGTGAAACAGGACTTCTTGTTAAAGAAACTGGAAATATATGGAATCAAAGGTCAAAATCTAAATATTTTCAAATCTTATTTAGAGGATCAGAAGCAACTCGTATCAACACAGGGAAAATATTCTCAAGTTACCAAGATGGAAATAAGGATTTCCCAGGGCTCGGATATTAGGACATCTGTTGTTCTTAATAATGCCACATTGTTGTCTATACAGATGGTACATCATACTTGAATGTAGGCAGGAAGTTGAAATTCTTATCAGAGTCAGTAAATAAAACAAGCACAGTGACTTCTTTATGAATGAAAGTAATTCCCAAAATATCCTGTGTACTTCAAACAATACAAATTGTCTAAATGACAAAACAAGTAAAACTAAAGCGTCTTGGCAAGACTATTGATCAGAATTTATCATGGAACTCTATATTGAATATGTCTGTAATAGGTTATCACATGTGGTATTCTTATTAGTTAATTTAAAAAAGCTGTGTCAAAAGAATATGTTTGCATGGCATATTTTTCATCTTTTCAGAGTATTTTTAGATATGGTTTGATACTATGTGGTAGCAGTCCAAAGATAGTGGAGGTATAAAAATAAAAAATAAAAAGTTTTTTGAATATTAACAGATTAAAAAAATTAGAGCATTATAAGTCCTGTTTATGGCAGCAAAAATTCCTACAATAGTTAATTTATATACTTCTGATGTTCTGGTATATATTAAAGAAAACACACAATATTATAATATAAGAAATGAAATATATACATACAATATATGCAGCATGAAAAAATTGGGTATGCCCCTCTATAGGCTTCAGAAGACCTCTCAGTATTATAAAATAAGTGGCATAAAACTCTTTAATGCACTTTCTGTAGGAACACATAAATTAACAAATTAAATAAAAAATTTGAAAAATTCAAATATCAAAAAACTGTTAATGATATTTCTACCCTTAAAAAAATAAAAGACAATTATTATTTAAAAAGAAATTACTTACTATCCTTGGGTTAATAAACATTTACAAAATTTTCTTTTAAAGAGTTTGGTATAACTTTAGTTCCTCAAAATAAATATAGTATTAAAAATTTATTGCATTTCTCTATAAAAGATAAAATTCCTAATAATAAAAAATGAGGTATTTATCAGTTTAATTGTTTTGATTGTTATAAAGTTTATATTGGAAAGACAAAACTTAATTTTAAAACCAGAACGAAAGAACATTTTCGTAACATTAAGTATAAACAAACTGATAAATCGGTCATAGCAGATCATGTTTGTTCATTTAACCATGAATTAAATCCAGAAGTTAAATTATTAAAGCAATTAAATGGTCTGATATATTTAATGGTTTGGGAAAATATATTTATTTTAAAAAGCAAACATCGCATAATGAATTTTGAAATACTGGCAGTCGATTCTGTTTTTAAATTTGTTTTATTTTCAGATTTTGGTAGTACTAAAAAGAACGTATTGACATCTAATGCTTAGTAACTATGGCGACAGCTTTGTTTTCCAGCTGAAAATGTGTATAAATATACATGAAATCGCGATCCTAGAGAATTTATAAGAATTATTATCATTTCTTATAAGATATGTGAAGTTTTAAGTTACAAATTATTATATTTGTTTGCTTCACTGTTAATAGCTTCATATTTTACGTATTGTGACTTTGTGGGTTCGTGAAATTAAAAGTCCAATTGCACAAACTCAAAATGTTCTTTATTTCCACCGAATTACAGTTGGAACACTTGCCGATTACATAGAATTACGTAGCGCACACAATTACAATCCACCAGTTCGTCTGTCACAGGTCCACTCCCACTCACAATTATGTACAACTCCTCTGATACACGTACACAGTCTTCCAGTCCATTCACTAGCACGGTGCTCCTCACGGCTGCTCGCCAAGAACTGAACTGGCTCGCCAACTGCAGCCCCTTTTATAGGAAGATCGCTGTTTCTGGAAACTTCACGGCTCGGACTATTATCCTGATATTTCCAGACGTCAGGGGGAGGGGAAAGAGACGGTACATTGGCTTTCTAACCATCCCCTCAGTCAGTGCCACAGAGATAAATTGGTAGGCATGGCCTGAACGGTTCCTGTCCCCTACCCAGCTGCCAGTTGGTCCTGCCTTCCGATAATTGGGTGACAGTATTAACTGCTCAAATGTTTAAGGAAAAACTGTACAAATTGCAAACCCTTTTTATGACCTATAAGAGTGTATAGAGAAAAGTAAGCAAGACATATAAAACATGTATTTTGATATAAAAATTATTTGTGGTTGGTTTATTGACACTCGTCACTTACTTTTTCATATATTTATGAGAGACTAGTTTCAAAGGCCCTGGCCTCCATTTTCAATCTCTTCCCAACTGGCAACTGTTGTTATCTGCTCTCTCTGGTGGTGGAACTATGAACTTTTTTGTCAAATTATCTGCTGGCGGGATTTCAAAGTTCATTACGCGATCCTTATTTTTCCAGATGAATATGTTCTCCCATGTTGTCAATCTATTTTGGTTTATCACTCCTTTTAATAATTTTGGATTTGGATCAATGTCATGGTTTTCATTCCAAAAATGAAATGCTACTGCTGACTTGTCTTCTTGTTTCAATCTGATGTTTCTAAAGTGTTCTTTGACTCTGGTTTTTAAATTTCTTTTTGTTTGACCTATGTAGCATTTTTCACAATTCTTGCAATTTATTTGGTATATTCCAGATTTGTTACCTGAAGGAATTTCATCTTTTGTTTTTGAATTTAGTAATTTTAAAAAATTGAGTATCTATTAGTAGGTGCCAAGATGATATTTTGTTCCTTGAATATCTTTTTAAATTTATTAAATGTTTTTGGATGATATGTGAATGAACTGAATATGCTGTTGCTTTCTTTTTCTTTAATAAATGTGGTTGTTTCCTTAATGGTTTTCTTTAGTTTAGATTTTCTAATTTTCTTCAACACCAAACTTTTGTTGTATCCGTTTTCTTCTGCTATGTGTATTATTGCTTTTTGTTCCTTGAAATATTCTTCTTTTTCCATGGGTATGTTGACTAGTCTGTGTGTAAGGCTGTTTATTATTGCATGTTTATGTGTAATTGGGTTGTGGCTATTATTTTTTATATAATTTTCTGAATGTGTTGGCTTCCTGTAAATTCCAAATTTTATTTTTGTATCATTCCTGATGATATTTAGATCCAAGAAAGGTAGTTGTCCATTGATTTCCTTTTCTATTGTGAATTTGATAGTCCTTTCTTGCAGATTGAGTAATTTTAATGCATCATCTAAATGTTTACTTGGTACAATTGCAAAGATGTCGTCAACATATCTATTCCAAACCTTGAAGATCAATGGGAAGGACTTTTTAATTTGTGTTTCAAATGCACTCATAAATAAGTTAGCCAAAAAAGGTGAAAGTGGATTGCCCATTGATAGTCCTGATTTCTGCTTGTAGTGTTTTCCATTAAAGCTAAAGAAGTTTTGTTCAATGCATATTTTTGTTAGAGAAATATATTCTTCTGCTTCTATTGCTTCCATATCAATTGTAGCTAGCCATTTTTTTTAACACAGTCTGCAATTTTTCTGTTGGTATGCTTGGAAATAAAGATGTGACATCAAATGAAACCAGTCTGTCATTTTTGTCCAAATTTATATCTTTGATTTTTTCTACTAAATCTAAAGAGTTTCTTAAATTTGCACTTTCAAATTTTGGAAAACTATTAAATTTACTTAGTAACCATTTGGCCAAATTATATGTGGGGGCATTTATGCTACTAGTAATAGGTCTCATGCCTTTCCCTGTTTTATGAATTTTTGGCAGCCCATATACTCTTGGTAATGTTGGATTATCTACTTTAATTTTGTGCAATTCTTTTTTGTTGATTATTTTGCTCTCTTTTAGCGTTTTATTTGTGGTTTCAATGCAGTACTTTAATGGATTAGTTTCTACTTTTTGGTAATTACTGTCTTCTAACAAATCTTCCATCCTCTTTGTGTATTCTTCTTTTTCCAGAATTACTAGTTTATTTCCCTTGTCTGCTTTAGTATAAATAACCGGTTTCTTTTTAAGAGCTTTTATGATTTGGTTACTAAAATTCTTTTTCTTTTCATTTTTAATCTCTTCTACTATTTTGGAGCATTTGTTTTTTACTGTGTTTTTACTTTCTTCATTAAGTGTTTGTGTAGCAATTTGGATGTCAGCAATGTAATCTTCAATTTGGTTGGAATAATCTACACATGTCTTTAAACCTAGATTCAGCATATTCAGTTCTGTTTTTGTAAAATTTTGGTTTGATAGGTTTATCACATTGTTTAGCAGCGGACATAAGATTTATAAATTTATGTATCAAGAAAAAAGTAGTACCGAATTTCGTAAGAAAAGTAGTAAAATTTGATAAAAATAGTAGACAACAAAAAGCAGCAGAGAGAAAAGTATTAATTATAGAAAAGAATAAACACTATAGAAATAAAAACACGCTAGAAATAAAATTGTACAATTTGCATCAAAAACTTACCAAACAATTAGGAAGTATATTTTGGGAAAATTTTGAAAACAATTTATTAGCATATCTTAATAGAAAAATGAAGACAAAAACAGCAAAGTTAAAGAATAAATTAAAAAATTTATGCCAGAAAGCAGGCACTTTTAAAAAGATAAATCAAAAAGACAAACATAACCTAAAAGATCATCTAAACAATGTGATAAACCTATCAAACCAAAATTTTACAAAAACAGAACTGAATATGCTGAATCTAGGTTTAAAGACATGTGTAGATTATTCCAACCAAATTGAAGATTACATTGCTGACATCCAAATTGCTACACAAACACTTAATGAAGAAAGTAAAAACACAGTAAAAAACAAATGCTCCAAAATAGTAGAAGAGATTAAAAATGAAAAGAAAAAGAATTTTAGTAACCAAATCATAAAAGCTCTTAAAAAGAAACCGGTTATTTATACTAAAGCAGACAAGGGAAATGAACTAGTAATTCTGGAAAAAGAAGAATACACAAAGAGGATGGAAGATTTGTTAGAAGACAGTAATTACCAAAAAGTAGAAACTAATCCATTAAAGTACTGCATTGAAACCACAAATAAAACGCTAAAAGAGAGCAAAATAATCAACAAAAAAGAATTGCACAAAATTAAAGTAGATAATCCAACATTACCAAGAGTATATGGGCTGCCAAAAATTCATAAAACAGGGAAAGGCATGAGACCTATTACTAGTAGCATAAATGCCCCCACATATAATTTGGCCAAATGGTTACTAAGTAAATTTAATAGTTTTCCAAAATTTGAAAGTGCAAATTTAAGAAACTTTTTAGATTTAGTAGAAAAAATCAAAGATATAAATTTGGACAAAAATGACAGACTGGTTTCATTTGATGTCACATCTTTATTTCCAAGCATACCAACAGAAAAATTGCAGACTGTGTTAAAAAAATGGCTAGCTACAATTGATATGGAAGCAATAGAAGCAGAAGAATATATTTCTCTAACAAAAATATGCATTGAACAAAACTTCTTTAGCTTTAATGGAAAACACTACAAGCAGAAATCAGGACTATCAATGGGCAATCCACTTTCACCTTTTTTGGCTAACTTATTTATGAGTGCATTTGAAACACAAATTAAAAAGTCCTTCCCATTGATCTTCAAGGTTTGGAATAGATATGTTGACGACATCTTTGCAATTGTACCAAGTAAACATTTAGATGATGCATTAAAATTACTCAATCTGCAAGAAAGGACTATCAAATTCACAATAGAAAAGGAAATCAATGGACAACTACCTTTCTTGGATCTAAATATCATCAGGAATGATACAAAAATAAAATTTGGAATTTACAGGAAGCCAACACATTCAGAAAATTATATAAAAAATAATAGCCACAACCCAATTACACATAAACATGCAATAATAAACAGCCTTACACACAGACTAGTCAACATACCCATGGAAAAAGAAGAATATTTCAAGGAACAAAAAGCAATAATACACATAGCAGAAGAAAACGGATACAACAAAAGTTTGGTGTTGAAGAAAATTAGAAAATCTAAACTAAAGAAAACCATTAAGGAAACAACCACATTTATTAAAGAAAAAGAAAGCAACAGCATATTCAGTTCATTCACATATCATCCAAAAACATTTAATAAATTTAAAAAGATATTCAAGGAACAAAATATCATCTTGGCACCTACTAATAGATACTCAATTTTTTAAAATTACTAAATTCAAAAACAAAAGATGAAATTCCTTCAGGTAACAAATCTGGAATATACCAAATAAATTGCAAGAATTGTGAAAAATGCTACATAGGTCAAACAAAAAGAAATTTAAAAACCAGAGTCAAAGAACACTTTAGAAACATCAGATTGAAACAAGAAGACAAGTCAGCAGTAGCATTTCATTTTTGGAATGAAAACCATGACATTGATCCAAATCCAAAATTATTAAAAGGAGTGATAAACCAAAATAGATTGACAACATGGGAGAACATATTCATCTGGAAAAATAAGGATCGCGTAATGAACTTTGAAATCCCGCCAGCAGATAATTTGACAAAAAAGTTCATAGTTCCACCACCAGAGAGAGCAGATAACAACAGTTGCCAGTTGGGAAGAGATTGAAAATGGAGGCCAGGGCCTTTGAAACTAGTCTCTCATAAATATATGAAAAAGTAAGTGACGAGTGTCAATAAACCAACCACAAATAATTTTTATATTAATTTTGACGTCACTGTTACTAAATTCCTCCAAACACACATCATGTATTTTGATGTTGAAATGCACTTTGCTTTTGGAAATATTATTTTAAGGTAGCTATTACATGTGACGAAGTCTATTGTAATTACTGAATGGTGAATAAAGTTACCTTATCAGTCCATAAAACAAGACACACAGTATTTGACTATCCATTTATTACATGCTATCTTCAAGAACTTTAGCTTCTTCAAAATTAAAGGAACTCTGTTCATGATACCATACATTCTGTCAGTGCATTTACTCTTGTTTACTTCAAGTCAGCTCAAGAACTAATCTCTGTTTCATATAACCTTGCCCCGCTGACATGTATCACTCCGCCGGCAACTACCTTCCCCCTCATCCTAATTGGCTAATGCTTTCGCGCCATAGGCCATAGGTGGTGCCTTCCCGTCACGTTGAAACCTGCAGTAAACGTCATAATAATTGCCAGGAAGATAGATAAAATCATACAAATAAGAATATGAAGGCCTGCAAAAATAATGAAGTTTATAATGAAACTGAGCAAGTTGAAACTGAATGAAAGAGCAATGAAACTGGAGCAAATTTATAATGAGCCTTTTCCACTGGAATTTTTTAAACCAGCACACATACCTTTGAAAATGCTTGTCTTTCAGTCTTAAAAGTCGTGTCACGCCATACTTGTGTGCTCTTCATTCACCCAAGTCTCATCAAGGTAGTATATTTTGCGATTTGTATCCCGTTACAGTCTGATTGTCCTTAAATAACGTATTCACCATCACAGCAATATCGCCCCTGGAGCGGTAAGTTTTCCTGTTGTCTCAATTCCATGTCACGATGTTCCTAGGCATCTAACACTCACACCTGTAAGTTCAGAGCACAGCTGTTCGACTTTCTCACTGACAAAGACGGATTCTTCTCTGTGAGTGCATTAAACACATGCACAACAATTCTTTTTTTGCCGCTTTATAAAGGTTTTCCCTTGCGATGCTTCAGCGAAAAACTGGCGCTAGACTCTGCCATTATACATATAATAAGTGCACGCGTAATAAACGAACAATAAAATAATTTAGCTCTCACGCTAGGCATAGCAAAGGAACCTCCTCTTACCTTCATTTAAGAATTAACATGCATTTCAGATAAATCAACTCTGTTGCGTAATATATTTCATTAAAACAGTTACAAAAATATAAATTTGATAATTGTCTTCCAACATATAAAGATATATCACCATGTTAAATAACGAACTAATTTTTACCGCACAACAGTATGCACCACAACAGCAGCCAATGAGATGTGATAAGGTCACGTGACCGTTAAGAGATACGGGGCAAGCTTATGTGAAACAAGGATTGACTGTGATATTCAGAGAAGTTATACTTTCAAATGTTAATTCCTAAATGAAGTAGTGTATAATATTGGAATGGTGGTATTAGACTGAAAAACTCAATGCCATAGCCGAAATTTGTACCAGGGAACTTTGGCTTTTTGTGTCTGTCGCTACTGTAACCAACTGAGCTGTGAAAGTAATATGCTGGCACAGTATTAAATTTTCTAAATGACTCACATTTTCCTTGATAAATCACAAGTGTTATAAAGTTCATTATATATATAGGCACTAGTTTCCCCCTGCTCTGCTGTTGCACAAATGAAATCATGAAGCATTTTTAAATCTACTTTTAAAGGCTTTACTTAACTATGTTTATTAAAGGAGATGCTGAAATTGGTCATCGCCATTGTCTAGCTGGCCATGGCAACTAGGAAATTCCTTTTCAGACGAACCAATCCATTTTTGCTCTTGATTTATGGCATGGTGCATTGGCTTGATGGAAAACGAAGAAACCATGGAACAGTTTCTACACGGATGGCAGCATGCTTTCATAGTTTCAATATATTTTTGAGAGTCCATTGAAACATTGATGAATCTTAATTTATCCCTACCTTCAGCAGATAATGCAACCCCAGATCATTGTTTCCTCCATCAACAGCTGGTATGAGACATTCAGGGAGGAATTTCTCAGTTGGTATCCTTCAAACTCTAACTTTTCAGGAACTGTATAGTTCAAACCGAGACTCATTGCTGAGAGTAAGCTTTTGCGGTTCATCTTCGACAGCATAATAATGAGCCGCTCTTTGTATACTGAAGTAACCCTGCCAAGCGGAGCATGTTCAATCACTGCACCTTGTTCTGGAAATTTTTTTACTGTGTTTATTACACATGTTTTACGAACACCAAAAGGCTGATGCTATTTCTCTATGAGGTTTATTGCACCTGTGCATACCAAAAACCTTCCATCTTAATGATTCTGACACACTTTTTTCCCTGAGTGTCATTTTATTTGTGACAGAAATAACTGCTTTCCGAGACACTATAACAGAAGCTATTTCTCAACAGGTGCAGCAAGAAACAAATATCTCGTCTCACCTGATGAGTGAAAGCGGAACTACCGATTGAGGCAAAGATAGCCTTTTGTGAACATTTGTTATAATTTGCTCTCTCTCTCTTTTTTATTTTTTATATATATCTTTTTTTCCCCCAAAGAGAATGGAAAATTTGGTAGATAATGATTATCCGGGCTTGTAGGCTGTGGTCTATTGGAAAATAGTCTTCCAGACATTTCGTTTGAAACTGTGTCGAACATCGTCATTGGCATGGCTGTAACACTCTTGTACTTTTGACTGCGACTGATCCGGAGCCTCTCGATTTCACGGGATTTTTATATGCCTTCTGAGTGGGCAGAAATCGAGGGGCTCCGTATCAGTTGCAGCCCAAAGTCCATCGAGAGTGTTACGGCCATGCTACTGAAGATGTTCGACACAGTTTTGAACAAAACTTCTGGAAGACTATTTTCCAATAGACCACGGCCTGCAAGCCCGGATAATCATTATCTACCAAGTGACTCCGGCTGTGAAAGCCTACGCACTAGAATGGAAAATATTGTAAAATGAAATGGATTTTTTTTTATTGTGCCATAATGCTCATTGTGCTTATTCAATTCTGGAAAATTTTAACACCAAGATTAACAAATCAGTCGAGCATCTACAAATTAATCTTCAACATGAAATGGTGGATTTTTAAAAACATTTTTCAGTAAAAAAATTTGTAATCTGAAAAGAAAATATATTAGCACAGTTTTTCTTAAATAAATAGATTTCTAAAATACCGGCTTATTATATTTGGAACAAAATTAAAAGACCAGGAACTTTTTAAATGAAATAAGCAGTGGTCTTAAACTTCTGTTAGGCACTATAATTGAAATATGTTTAATGAGACACAAAAGTCTATTTTGCTTCTTTAATAGTTGAGGTGACATATCTCCCTTTTGCAGTGGATCCATCAATAGATGTTAATAGTTATGAATAGAGATGGGTTACAAAAATTCATCAGAATAGTGTATGGTCAGCCAGTGGCTTTATTTAGATTTGAATCTGCATTAGGATGAACACTGAAATACAATGACTTTTTTTGCAGGGACAAGCGAACTAAAGTTAATTTAAAAGATTTCACCATAGAAAACTTGGATGGTGGTGAGATATGGAAGGTTCCAGGATCTGTCAATGGACAACAGTTCATAATCCAGAACTGCAAGAACACAAGAATATACATCTTGGATCATTTGAACACAGTTACAGTAGATGAGTGTGTCAACTGTAAAATTGTTCTTGGGGCCGTTAAAGGAAGGTATGAAACTTGAGAAGGTGCGTTGGAAGGTATATTTAATAGTTTTTTATTAGTATTCTAATACTTGAATGTGCATTTTTGCAGCGTGTTTTTACGAGACTGTAAGGAATGCACCGTTGTGGTTGCTTGTGGTCAATTCCGATGTCGTGACAGCCGAAAAATGGATATATTCTTGTGTTGTGCTACGCAGCCCATCATAGAAGCTTCAACAAATGTTCATTTTGGCTGCTATCAACTGTTCTACAATCAACTGGAAGGTCTGTTATTTATGAATGACAGTCTAACAGTTGTTCTAATGAGGGAAGATATTCTTCATTGGAGAACTTTCTTTTTCCTTTTCTTTTTTTTTTTTCTTTCTCATTCTTTCTATCAGCAAAGATAGTACTTGTTAAACTGAGCACACTGAAGTTGGAGTACTTGCACCTAAAACCTGCAAACTGTGTCATTCTACTAATTTGACCTCTTAGCATGCAGATTCTTTAAATAGTTCAACTTTTAATTGTTTTTATATTTATTATCAAAATGAAATATTCGTTAAGTACATAAAATAGTGATAGTATGAGTGAGGCTTTTTTTTATAAATTTAACAATATTTTAATTTCTGAATATTCCGTTTATTAAAGTTCTGAGTATTCTGTCACATGGTTAAATGTTTTTTCTTTTTTTTTTAATTTACATACAAAAAAGCAAGTAATGTGCATTAAAGCACTATGAAATGTATTGGAATCTAAAAAAAAATACTAAACATTTTGCAGATTTTCATTTTTATAACCTTGAACCAATACACATAAATTAATAGACTATAATAATACTTCACTTATCTTTATGTAATGGGAGTACAGTAGAACCTCGTTTACCCTGATCAACTGGCACCAGGACTGATCTGAGTTACTAAAAATCCATATTATCTAGAGAATGATGGAAAAACGATAAAAAGAAACATGTACATCACTGAAATATTTTTTTGGAGTTTTGAAATTATATTGACACACTTTCACCTAAAAACACATACACTCTATGTACTAGTCTATGTATTTGCACTGTACTACAAACTAGTCGGTAGTAAAAAAGGCAGTGAGCTTCTGCTGTCTCAGTTTAATGTATCGCTTATCTCATATCCACTTTAACATTAGAAGTTCATTTGTCTTGACTGTCGAAATAAAGCTTCAATTTCTCTATGTTTGTTACTGTTTGTGTGTGGGTCATAACAGCAGTGAGCTTCTGCTGTCTGAGTTTAGTGTATCACTTATCTCACATCTGCTTTAACATTAGAAGTTCATTTGTCTTGACTCTCGAAATAAAGCATCAATTTCTCTATGTTTGTTACTGCTTGTACGTGGATCATACCAGCAGTGAGCTTCTGCTGTCTCAGTTTAGTGTATCACGTATCTCACAAACGCTTTAACATTAGAAGTTCATTTGTCTTGACTCTCGAAATAAAACATCAATTTCTCTATGTTTGTTACTGCTTGTATGTGGGTCATAACAGCAGTGAGCTTCTGTTGTCTCAGTTTAGTGTATCACGTATCTCACAAACGCTTTAACATTAGAAGTTCATTTGTCTTGACTCTCGAAATAAAACCTCAATTTCTCTATGTTTGTTACTGCTTGTGTGTGGGTCATAACAGCAGTGAGCTTCTGCTATCTGAGTTTAGTGTATCACTTATCTCACATCTGCTTTAACATTAGAAGTTCATTTGTCATTTGTATTGACTCTCAAAAGCAAGAGTGGGACTGGAGTGGTGCCAGAACCTAACAAGAGCCAAGCCAGAGTTAAAAGAGGATGTTAAGAGTGAAGCCAGAGCGGGACCGTAGCTGTGATCAGAACCTAGCCAGAGTGGAGCTAGAGCGGAGCCAGAGCCAAGCCAGAGCGGGACTGGAGTGGTGACCGGAGCCTAGCCAGAACGAAGCCAGAGTTAAGTTACAGAATGAAGTTAGTGTGAGGCCAGAGCGGGACCGGAGGAGGGCCGGAACCTAGCCAGAGCCAAGTCAGAGTTAAGCTAAGAATGAAATTAGAGTGAGACCTGAGCGAAGCCAGAGCGGGACTGAAGGTAGGTCAGAGCCTAGCCAGAGCCAACTTAAAAAGGTTTTAGAGTGGAGCTAGAGTGAGGTTAGGGTGAAGCCGGAGAGAAACCAGAGTGGAGTCAAAGCAAAGCCAAAGTGGAACCAGAGCAGAGCTAGGGCAGAGAAAGAGCAAAGTCAGAGTAAAGCAAAGGCAAAGCCACAGGAAAGCCAAAGCAAAGTTAAAGATAAGGTAAAGTAAAAGGAAGAATAGTAAAGTGAAATACAGTTTTTGAAAGGGCGCTGATGACCAGGGAGTTGAGTACCCTCAAATACAAATCATCAACATCATCTTTCTCTGTAATTGGTTTATAACCTCCATCATTGTCAACGTCTTCATCAACTTTGGAACAGCCATCAATATTTTTAAAAATGTATATAAAATCTTTTTCCACACTTATTTCTTCTTCTTCAATCTTGTTTTCTGTCAAGTCACACACACCAGGTTACAACTTCATCATAGTTTCTCTTCCAACCTGGTCCCAAGCAGCCGGGGTGAGTGCAGAGAATAGCAATTTACCATCTGTAAAACAAGTTTCATTTACAACGCTAAACAACTTTTTTTCCCTCCAAAACTGGCCCGAGTTAACAAGGTTTTACTATAGTTTCACAAATACATAATTTGCGATACTTGTCCCATTAAAACGTATAATACTAAAGCTAAGTGAAGTTCAGTCACTAGCTACTATTATTATAGTTTATTGAATTATATTTGCTTCACTATTAATAGCTTCAATTTTTTTTACTTTTACACACAAATTATCTTATGTGTTACACTTGCATAATTTTCTGTACTCACTTGTTATATATATTCTTGCAAATGCTATCTATTTCATGTTAATCATGTTAATGTTATAGTCCGAGGCGGGCTATATAGAATAGATGAACTGTGAAGATATAACTAGTGTTATAGCTAATTTGATTCTTGTATACAATATGTATCATAACTATATAATTGTATATATGTAAGTAAAAATATTTGTAATTATAAAATGTATTAGTTTTTGACAAAGTTGAAACAACATTGTAAGATGTCTAAGTGAATAAATATTATTATTATTATTATTATTATTATTATTATTATTATTATTATTATTATTATTATTATTATTATTATTATTATTATTATTATTATTATTATTATTATTATTATTATCATCCACAGAGTCTTAGTACTTGCCAAAACCGAAGCCTTTACACTGCTAGTGTGAAGGAACAATTAATTTTCATCAATTAACTTGAATAATAAGTATTTAACGATGAAGCTTGGGACTCAAGTACTTAAAATAGTAAGTTGTCACAAACAGTGTATCTCAAATACAAGAGCCCCTGGTGGTTTACTCGAAAATATGTGAGTCAGTTGGAGAATTAAGTGTCATGACGGCAAGTTGGCCATGGTAGCCCAATGGGTAAGAGTGACTGGTCGTAAACCAGGAGATCTGGTTTAAATCCCGGCCATGGCATTGAATTTTTTAGTTTGACTCTCAAGTCCCAGGCTTCATAGTTATCACTATTAGGTTAATTGTAGGAAATTAATCATTCTTCCACAGTAGTCATGTATAGTTTAAGGTTTGGATAGGTACTTAGAGCATAGTAAGTCAGCAGAAACAGTGCATATCTCATTGTATGTGAGATCTAGTGGTTTATTGGGAAAAATATGTCAGTTGGAGAATTTAATGTCATGCTAGCATGTTGGCCATGATAGCTCAATGGTTAAGAGCAACCAGATGCAGACCGAGAGATCCATGGTTCAAATTCCGGCTATGACATTGAATTTTTCAGTCTGACTCTATCAGTTTTTAATTCTGAATTTTGTTTCAGAAGTATTTGCTGTCTAAGTTTTAGATGTCATGTATAACTTCCATATAAATATCATAATGCAATAATTCTGTTGCAGAACACTTTCATAATGCAGGATTGAGTGCATTTAATAACAACTGGAGCATTGTCCATGACTTCACGCCTATTGAGGGAGAAAACAACTGGTGCCTTTTTCCTGATACAATAAGAATACAGGATTATGTTTCTTTCCCTTCATATGAGGAGCTGAACAGGTACATGCTTAATTAGAACACAACACTAGAACCTTCTTTTTCTATTTCATGTTTATTGAGATAATTTTTTGCCGAAATAATTTCTTTATATATTTTGTTATAGGTACAAGATGAATACAAGAAAACGAATCAGTAGTTAATGTCACTATATGCTGGACTTTAAATTCCATATTCTTTCCATAACAGTGCAAACAACTGAATAAGAATATTAAAAAAAAAAAAAAAAAAAAAAAAAAAAAAAAACACTAATAATGCAGTATAAATAAGAGGGAACTCAATAAAGACTGAGAATGCTTCTTTTTTACACATAAAACACGAATCCTTGGTCCAGATTGGTGTGGTCTTTTTCAAAGTATTATCAATTTGGTTGAGTGCACTTTGCCCAACAATTTTGCGAGCCGTGGAACATGTGCTGGAAATCATATCTTGACATTTTCTTTATAATCGCCGCAGCCTTCTTCTCAATGTCCTCTGAAGTAACAAATCACTTCCCCCTTAGTTCGTTTTTCAGACAGGGAAAGATCTGTAATGATGGAATTTAGGATTGCATCCCCATGCATCTCAGCCAGACGTTGCAGTTCAATACACACTTACATCCCCATCAACTTCTGTTCAGGAGTCGATCTTGGCACCCATCTTGCACAAACACATCTAACGTTTAAGTGATTATGCTGAATTGAAAAACCACTTCCATGAGAAATCAGTAACATGTCTGCAAGTCTGTCGGTTGTTATTCGTCAGTTATCACGAACAATGATGCCAATCGTGTTAATCATGGTTTCATTTATTGCTGTTACTGGAACACCTGACCCACCTTGCTTTGTTATTGAAACACAGTCCTCCTTTAATTCCTTGACCCATTGAAGTGCTGTGGACTGTGCCCAGAACATCATCGCATATGCCTCCTCCAACATACTGTAAGCTTCCATACTGGATTTCTGCAAACGAAAACAAAATTTTAATGCAGCATATTGTTCTTTGCATAACATCTCCATTTTCTCTGTAGGCAGCTGGCAAACTGACATACTTCATTTGTGCTCTGTGTACAGACGCATGCGCAAGCGACCCTGTGCTTTGTCCATCAATCAGAGCTGATCCATTGGCAAAATTGTTTCCACAGTGTGCTTTTGTTGTGCACATTATAGAAAAAGAAAGAACTCTGTTGTTATTGACTCGTCCTTGTGTATACCTCATAAATGGCTGATACTGCAGTAAATGTTATTACATTTTGTGTTTTGAAGAGGTTTAGACTTTTTATGCACTACATTTTTTATTTATTTCTCTTAAGGTTTAGCCATTATATGACCTTATGCAAATTTCCTTCCAATTCTTTTTTTTAAGCATTGTTTTAAGGCTTGTTACTGCTGGATATAACACTATAGATGATGGCACACTTGGTGATAAAAGAAATGATGATTGGGAAAAGGAAATTAGGAAAAGTAATGTTCTAATCAAGTTTAAGAGGACTGAGAAAAATCTGGGAAAACAAAAAAGTAGTCCAGCAGGATTTGAACCACAGACTTTGTATAAACAAATACATGCCTTAATGACCAAGGCCTCTTTTGGCAATTAGGAACAAAACTTTACACTATGATATCCTTCCGAAAAGCTTAAATTTAACCTAAAAAGAAGTGTGCACCTAAAAATCCTAACCTTGGTCATAAATAATGTACAATATTGGTTAATTTATTAATTCATGATGTTATAATCAACAGTGCAGGTTATGTTGCAATATGTATCTTCATCATTGCAGATTGAATATTTCTTTGCATGGGGAAAAGAGCATAGTGCCCCATACATGGGGACCTCACAAGCGGCCAACAGGGGAGGTGTGCCTAGTGATTTTCTTCTCAGATGGCCAGCAAGTACAGCGAGCAAAAGCTTTTATCAACACACTTGCTTCAGAAGATGTATGTATTCTTAATTCACTTTAAAGAAGTATTACGTAACTTCAAATACTTAACATGCAAGTTCATTTAGGCAATTAACTACAGCCAGGAAAAAAAGGTGCAGTTGAGTTACTTTTTCAGAAGTTTTAAATAAAGTGACTGTAAACAACTTCTAGGTAGTAAAAGTGAGTCATTTACTGATACTACATCACTTACCGTTTTAAAAAAGGGGAGCAGTTTCAATAGCTCAATTACTTCTTCTTTTTTCCTCTTGCTTATGACCTTTTGAGCGTCAGCTTTCCTGAGCCGGTCATGTCCCATTTTCTATATTTTGTTCTATCCCTAGTTAGTTGCTTAGCTTCCCTCCAAGTCTTTTCTTTCTTATTCCCTATTTTCTCTACATAATCGCTCCATTCTATTCTTAGTTGCCCTCATGCTCTTCTTCCTTTCCCTCTGCCCTCCCATACTTGTTTTGGTTTCCTCCTGTTTATGGGTCCAAATCATCTTAAAATTTTTGTATCTATCTTTTTTATTACTGGCTCTTGATTAAGGATGTTCCTTATTTGACATTTTCTTAACGTGTTCGTATTAGTTCACCCCATACATTAGCTCAATTACTTCCATCCTTAATCTGATACCAACAACTGGAACATGGTGTTGTATTGGAGATTGCAGTGCTGTTATCATCTGGTGTCTTCTACATCAGCCAAAAAGGATACCAGAGGACGACAGCACTGCAGTCTCTAACATGATGACACTACGCTCCAGCAGTGAGCGTCAGGTGGAAGACGGGAGCAGTTGAACTCTCAGAACATATCCTGTTTATTAAAAAAATGATTTAGTGTCATTAAATTGACTCACTTTTACTATCTAGAGAAAAAAAAAGGTGCAATTACTTAGAATTTATCTTAAGTATAAGAAGAATTACTTTTGTGTATTGATATCCAATTTTTATTTCACTGCATGAATACTAATAAGTAACTTTTATTTATAAGTTGTATCAGGCTTTCTTTATTATTCTTTGGTTACAGTTTGTATACATCTTAATGTCCAAAAAGAAAGTTATTTATGAGTGGGCATCTCTTAAATTTTTAAATGAATTTTCAGAAATATACATAAGTAGGAAAGTGTAAGGTAATGCCTGAAAGTTGCCAACAGCTCTTTATAAAACATAAATATTTAGGGAGTTAACAACCCTTTTTTCCATGTAGTTGACATTACAACTTCAATGATCACTACATAGCTGGACAATCAGGAAGTTAAAATTGGAAGACTCTGGCTAACAAAGTTAGGAGAGTGTTGAGATGGTAAGCGTAATGTATTTAAGTGTCATGATTTGGGTCAGGGCTCTCTCTCTGGTGTTCTTTGTTAGCCTAAGGGAACATTGTATGTCAACCAGAGTCTCAGACTTGAAATTTTAGTGACATTTAAGTTTGTACCTCTAGACCTACTAAAACTCTCCTGGTAAGTTGAGTAGTGTATTCTGTGCCCATCAGAAACCCCAGCTCAAGTATAATATCCAAGAATTATTAATTTTTAGATGAGTCGTATTTATTACACATCTGCTTCACTTTCGTACCTATTTTGAGGACATGTTTCGCAAATCATCGTTTGCATCTTCGGCTCTTATGCGACTAAAGCTTGATCCAGTGGTGTGGGTAATTCTGGGGTTGCTCCTGCCATCTGTTGATTTAGTGATGAACTTAAATGTGGGATTCTCTTCTGGCGGGATTTCAAAGTTCATTAGTTGGTTTTTATGTTTTTCTATGTATATTCTCTCCCATTTGACAAGTTCACTATGTTATTGTACGTATTTTAGTAATTTGGTGCTATCTTCAATTTCATGATTTTCAGACCAGAAATGAGCTGCTATTGCAGACTTATCAATATTTTTGTATCTTAAGTGCCTGAAGTGTTCTTTCTTTCTAGTGCCTGTGTTTCTTTTTGTCCTCCCTATGTAGAATTTTTTCACAGTCTTTACACTTAATCTTGTAAATGCCTGACTTTTCCTCTGGTTTTATCTTATCAGCATTATTGCTGTGAAGTAGGTTTTTAATGTTGTAATTGTTTTTTGGTGCCAATGTTATATTGTATTTCTTGAATATTTTTTGGAACTTTTTTGTGGCCCAGGGGTGGTAAGTAAATTTAGCAAATCTAATTTCTTGTTTTGTTGGTGTGAGAGCTGTGATCTGTTTTAATCTCTTTTGAAGTTTGAATGATTTTAGTTTTTTATCTACAAGGTTTTTTCCATATCCATTTTTAATTGCAATTTTTAAGATTTGATGGTATTCTTTTTTGATATTCTTGCTGGCTGAGTGGTAGATTTACTAATCTGTGTGTGAGACTGTTGATGGTGGCATGTTTGTGTGGAATTGGGTTGAAACTATTTGCTTTGATGTAATTATCTGTGTGTGTTGCTCTTCTATGGATACCAAATTCTAGTTTTTCATTGCTTTTTATGATTTTAAGGTCCAAAAAAGATAGAGTACAGTCCTCTTCAGATTCCACTGTGAATTGTATGCTGGGTTCTTGCAGGTTGAGTAGTTTCAAAGCATCATCTATTTGTTTGTAGGGCACTATTGCAAAGATGTCGTCTACGTATCTGTACCATGTTTTAAAAATATGAGGGAAGGCTTTAGTTATATGTGTTTCGAAAAAGCTCATGTATAGATTGGCCAAAAATGGTGATAGCGGGCTTCCCTTAGCTAGTCCTGACTAGGAGAAAAATTCTACCTTGAAAAACAGTCGTTGCATGTTCAGGTTTTCCGCTAGACATGACCGTCTCAGCAAACACCTACATAAAATTGGATTGTCATCATCTCCAAATTGTCTGTTATGCAACAAGGAAGAGGAAATTTGGAACACCTTGTATATACTTTTCTCCACTCATCTGTGAACAACTTAAAATCTATCCAAACTTGACCTCAAAATATGAGGCAAGAAGGAGAATGGCTTTGTTGCTAAATACCTGAGCATTAACTTCATACATACATTTATTTAACTTCATTATTAATGCTTTTTGGGCTTTTCCCACCTGACATCACCAGTTTATTTCAACACTGCCTAACAACGAGCTATATCCAATGGAACAACACTTTTTATGAACAAATAGATGGCATTGGAATGGGTAGTCCGTTAAGTCCTCTGGTGGCCAATTTCTTCATGTAGAATGGGAAGACCAAGCACTAAGGTCTCAGCTACATATAAGCCAAAAGTGTGGCTGAGGTACGGTGACGATACCTTCATCATCTGGAGCCATGGGGATGAGAAGCTGAAAGCATTCCTTAACCATGTAAGCAATCAGACCTGCAACATACAGCTTACCATGAAGAATGAAAGACAGTATAGCCTGCCATTTCTGGATGTCCTTGTAATTAGAAAAGCTGGATCATGTCTCAGTCACACTGTTTACTGGAAACCAACAGATACTTACACAAGACCTCAAACCACGATCCCCAACAAAATTATGCATAATTAGGACTCACACTTAACGAGTTCTGAAGATTTGTGAACCATGTCAACTGGACAAAGAAATCAGACATTTGAATAGGCAACAGCTGCACATATAAAGGCATTCAAAGAGCTTGTCATCCAAGGTAGCTGTCAGTTAAAAATAGCCACCATATATCTGTCATATATCCACAAAGTTATGGACAAATCGGAATACTACCGCAGTCACACTGCATAAGGACAGTTTATAGATCAACAAAGTAAATAAAGGATTTACTTAACTCCACACTGTACAGCTGGTGTGTACAAAATTCCATGCAGTTGTGGCGGAGCATCAATGTGCGACTAAAAGAACATGAACAACTCAGATATTAGGACAGACAGAAAAGTCAGCAGTGGTAGAACTTTCCCTACTGTTTGGCCATGACGTGAACGACAAGGACACTGTCATGCTCACGAGGATGACTTACTACCGGCTTGATTGGCACAGGAGGGTATTGAAATATTCAAACATAACAACACCTTCAATCGCAAGGAAGAGAGGCAGCAAGTAAGTAAAGCTTGGATCCCGGCCCTAAAGGGTGTGAGATTGAAACAAGAGCCAAGGGGAGCTTCTGCTTTTATACCACAATCAGAGCCATTACACAGATAGGTGACAGCCAAAGGCAACCATGCCCTCCTTCCTCACAGAGCAATAAAGAGTGCTACGTGATTGGCACTCCAGTCTTGCTCAGACTCTGGAGCTTATATCCATGGCTTTGACTTCTCTGAGGATGCTGGATGCAGTTTTTGGCAAAACATTGGAGGATAATTCCTGTGTGTAAGGACTGCGATACAATGAAGCACAAAATTAATATAATTAATTTAATTTTGTTAGTATAATTTTGTATAATTTCAACACTACCTTTGAAGAAAATCCAAACTTCAAGTTCATCAAGATATCTACAGAGACTCACCTATTGCCTCCAAGCAGTTCACTAAACCAACATCTATTAGTCAACAACAGCTGATGATGTTAGGAAGATCCTAACGAAATGCGTTCTAGGTAAATACTAGCAATAAATGGAGCATTGAGTACTAGTTCGTCTCAAAATTATATTAATTGGAGGATAAAACTACTGGACCATGCCTACAAGCCCGCAAAGTATGAATAATGGAGTTAGTAATGCCAGCTGTGAAAGCCTTAGCATTCACATTCATTTATTATTATTGATCATTACATATTTATAAAGTGAAATACATAGTAAAGTGATGTGCTGTACACAAAACTCTATGCTTCTATGTCCTCTTTGACCTGTTGTGCAGCATCACAGAAGTTTATGAGTAGAAAGGCTCCTCCAAACTTTAATGCAATACTTTACTCATTTTTTGTCAACATAGTGACAAGATTTGAAAAGCAACAGCATTACAACTGAAATACGTAATTTGTAATTTATTTCTCATCTTTCCTTTTACATCATCAAATGAAAATACAAAATCAAGATTACAATTATAAAATCCATACTGAAAAATGCCATATATTCCTAAATCCTGAAAATCCTATCATGTTGCCCACCATTAAATAATAATTCGGTCCCTGTACACCTAACCCTAGGTTTTTGTGTATTGGAGGCCCTCTACTCCTTTTTACAGATTTTGCCATTTCACCTATCCTAACCTATATTTTTCTCTTAATTGTTCTTAGCCATCTCTCTTTAACTTTCCCTAAATAATTCCCTATATTTCTCCTATTCTTTTCCGCTTTTACTGACAAAATTTTTCTAATTACTACTTCACCCCCCAAATTGTCCCATTTACACGTAGCCAAGCCTGCTCTCTCCATATCTTTGTTTGACTACAATATAATATACAATGGAAGTCTACATTCTCTTCTCCACACAATGGGCATTTATCTAGTTCCCTCTCTTGACCTATACCTTTCAAGTTTCTCACTCTTGTTCTCGCCCAAGCAAAACCTTCTCGCCCTAACTTACTACATATATCTATATATCCTTCCCTCCCCCAGGTTGTTTTTATTTCTCTATATAATCTCAGTGAGCTTTTGTCACTTTTATTGGCGAAAATGTCTTGTCTGTCAATATCTTCTAATCTTAGCTTAACTTCTTTCCAGAAGCCTCTATACCCATACTCTGCATTTATCCAAGAATGACCCATACCTATCTGCTTCAACACGTCATTCATTTTATGTGCCCAAGACCCACCCCAGTTACTTCTCGTTTGAATATGAAAACATTCTTTAATTATATTGCCATCTTCCAAGTTAGTGATTCTGTATAAATATTTCATTGCCCTTGACAAGATTTTAATTTTAGTAGAATGCCTGTCTAGTTCTAATTGTGCTGTCCCATTAGGTGATGCTATTGGTAATCCCAATATATATTTACAAAAGGATCTATGCACTCTATCAGTCTCTCTCCAAGCCTCATCTACTCCCCAAACCTATTATCCATGTAACATTCTATTTTCTACTACTGCCGTGTAAATCCTCTCCAACCATTTGACATTTATATCTGGCAGTTTACTGTAGCATGATTGAAATACATAAGGGGTACAAGGACCTCTTCTACAGACTGTACAATAAATGGTTTAGCCAAATAGGTTTCAAGAATCTGGTGTCTCCTTGTCACCCCCAGATCTCCATGATATTCTCAAACTCCTCCCTTAGAATGTGTCCACATTTAGAGCTCCTGCTAGTGGTCTCAAGCTGTGATGTCAGTACACAATTAGTGGAGATATTAGATATTGCTAGCACCACAGATGGGTGGATACACCAGGTTTGTCACCCTGCACAATCCAGCATGCTCAGGCACTGGACTTGAGGGAATTATGAATGTGTCTTAACATCTGAATGATTTTCTTTAACTTCGAACACCACAGTAAGGTGGTAGAGAAGAACAAATAAAGGGAAACTATTTCTGTATGAAACCAGAATGTCATCGTCAAGAGGTGCAGCAGTAACCATTTGATATTGAGTAGATGTTTAGAACAAACTGTGAATATGGTTTAAAATACAGTAAAACATTATGAAATTGTTCAGAATGTCTTCTTCCCAACAAAGACATGCAGAAATTGAGCAGATGCTCAGCACAAACCAGTGAATATGATGTAGAGTACAGTAAAATATTATGAAATTGCTTCTACTTGCAGCCAGAATGTCTTCTTCTTCTCAGTAAAGAGGTCCAGCTGCAGACGTCTGATGCAGAAAGGGTGTTCAGAACTAACTCGTACAACCAAGTGGTTCAGCGAGGTCAGGTGATAGGTTTACAGTACAGTGGTCCACATTGCATTCAGTCCTGCCAGAAGGTAAGTACTCTAAGTATGTAGTTACCCTTAGATAAAAACCCCAGGTAGAAAATAGTGCAAATACTATAAGAATTGGGAATAACCTTACTAGCATTGCCCCTCTAGAATCTAATAAAATAAAAATGTTTCTGTATTTTTGAAGCTAAACAGATACATAAGAAGAGTGCAAATTGCATTGATAACATTATATTTATAGCATTTTTTCAACAATTCTGTAAAAGGAGGAAATCTGACATTTGCCATGTACTCTAATCCTTTATTATTTAAAATGGTAGAGAAAGTAAAAATTGAGAATCTGTTAAATTAACTTTAAAGAGAGTCGATTAAAGACACTAGACAACACTTACTTTTAAATTTTTCCGGAACATGTTTCTGAGGCTTTGCCTCTATCATCGGCCGGCTCTCGACTGGTTCTCGTTGGTGTAGCTGACGATATTTTGTCACAGGTCTCCTCTGGTGGGGGTTCAAGGAACTTGCTGAACAAATCTTTCTGGGAGATGTCGAAATTGAATACTTTGTTCCTATTTTTTGAAATGAAGATTTGTTCCCATGTGGATAGTTCTTGTTTTCCTGATGTATGTTTTAGTAGTTTTGGTTCTGGATTTATGTTGTGGTTTTTTTCCCAAAAATGTGTGGCAACTGCTGATTTTTCTAATTGTTTATATTTTATGTTTCTACAGTGTTCCTTTGCTCTTGTTTCTAAATTTCTTTTTGTTTTTCCAATATAAATTTGACTACAGTCCTTGCATTCAATTTGATATATACCAGATTTTTTGTTAGATGGAATGGCATCTTTGATGTTTGAGCAAATTAGGTTTTTTAAGGAGAAATGGTTGACTGGTGCTAGTTGAATATTTTGTTTTTTGAAGACTTTTTTGAATTTATCATAGGCCCATGGATGGTAAGTGAATTTTTTGAAAATCATATTAGTTTCTGTAGCTGAGAGAGTTGTGGTTTCCTTTAGTAGCTTCTTCTTTTTTGCTAAGCTCACTTTTTTGTCCACTAATGATTTGGGAAAGTTATTTTTTTGTGCTATTTCAGTTATTTTGTTGTATTCTGTTTTGTATTCTTCTGCTGTGAGAGGGATGTTTACCAGTCTGTGTGCTAAACTATTGAAGATTGCCTGTTTGTGGGATCTTGGGTTGTAGCCATTAGCTTTTATGTAGTTGTCTGCCTGTGTTGGTTTTCTGTAAATGCCAAAGTTTAGTCTGTTTTTATTCCTCATTATTTTTAGATCCAAAAATGGTAAATGCTCATCTTTTTCTATTTCTACAGTGAATTTGATGCTTTTTTCTTGGATATTTAAAAGTTTTAGTGCATCACTGATATTTTTTTTTGGTACTATTGCAAAGATGTCATCTACATATCGTTGTCAATTCAAATTCACTGTAGAAATAGAAAAAGACGAGCATTTACCATTTTTAGATCTAAAAATAATCAGAAATAAAAACAGAATAAACTTTGGCATTTACAGAAAACCAACACAGACAGACAACTACATAAAAGCTAATGGCTACAACCCAAGATCCCACAAACAGGCAATCTTCAATAGTTTAGCACACAGACTGGTAAACATCCCTCTCACAGCAGAAGAATACAAAACAGAATACAACAAAATAATTGAAATAGCACAAAAAAATAACTTTCCCAAATCATTAGTGGATAAAAAAGTGAGCTTAGCAAAAAAGAAGAAGCTACTAAAGGAAACCACAACTCTCTCAGCTACAGAAACTAATATGATTTTCAAAAAATTCACTTACCATCCATGGGCCTATGATAAATTCAAAAAAGTCTTCAAAAAACAAAATATTCAACTAGCACCAGTCAACCATTTCTCCTTAAAAAACCTAATTTGCTCAAACATCAAAGATGCCGTTCCATCTAACAAAAAATCTGGTATATATCAAATTGAATGCAATGACTGTAGTCAAATTTATATTGGAAAAACAAAAAGAAATTTAGAAACAAGAGCAAAGGAACACTGTAGAAACATAAAATATAAACAATTAGAAAAATCAGCAGTTGCCACACATTTTTGGGAAAAAAACCACAACATAAATCCAGAACCAAAACTACTAAAACATACATCAGGAAAACAAGAACTATCCACATGGGAACAAATCTTCATTTCAAAAAATAGGAACAAAGTATTCAATTTCGACATCTCCCAGAAAGATTTGTTCAGCAAGTTCCTTGAACCCCCACCAGAGGAGACCTGTGACAAAATATCGTCAGCTACACCAACGAGAACCAGTCGAGAGCCGGCCGATGATAGAGGCAAAGCCTCAGAAACATGTTCCGGCAAAATTTAAAAGTAAGTGTTGTCTAGTGTCTTTAATTGACTCTCTTTAAAGTTAATTTATCATAACAACACTGTTTTCAACACTTCCAAGAAAGGAATTGAGAATCTGTTGTTTACAGGTTGCAGTAAGCATAGCAACAGCAACAGGATCAACTGGTCTAGTCTACGTCAGCACCAACCCAAAGGTGTCGCACCAGCAAGTAGATACATTCTTCAATTTAAGTAGCATGATGACTTAATGATCCAATTAACTATAAGAAAAGGTGATTATGCAACAAAGAAAACATGTTGCAGCTATCTCAAGCAACAATTTAGAGAGGTGCTGAAAACAATGCATTTGAATTAAGCGAGACATGAAGGAAGGTGTTTGCATACTAGGTTTTTTTAATCCATTTATTGATTAATTTATTTATATATATTTATTTAATGAGTTCCTAAATATACTTATTTTATAATAATGTGTGTTGAGACTTATTAAAAACAGGTCATTGAATTAATTATAAAATTGACTTGTGATAATGGTTTAGTACAAATCTGTACAATTTATAAATTACTTATGTGTATTTTGTGATGCTTCACTTAACTTTTTTAAAACATTAAATTTACAAAACATTTTTTAGAGTATGTTGTAATATTAATTCCTCAAAATTAATAGAAAATAAAGAATTTTTTAGGGATTTGTATCCATGAAAAAATTTCAAAAAATAAGAAATGTGGTATTTATCAATTAAAATTTTCAATTTTGTCTAAGCTTACATTGAAAAAATTAAACATTATTTGTAAGCTGGAATAAAAGGAAATTTTAGAAACACTTACTTTGGAAAAATATATACACTTTAAAGAATAAAGATCGTGTAAATAAATTTTGAAATACCACTAATTGATTCTGTTAACAAAGTTATTTTACTTACAGTAGATGGCAATACTGTAGTGAACAAAGCATTGTATGTGGTGGTAACTGTAACAATGCAAATGAGTAAGCAAAGCAAAGAAATCCTGACAATCCAATCAAATGATTGCAGAACATGGTTTTTTGAATTTGTATTTTTATAAAAGTTACATGAAACATTATCACAAAATATATATAAGTAAATAATGGAAAATGAACCAACATTTATCACTAATATTGGTTTCTCTACTGTTCTGGGTGGTTCACTTGGTTAGGTGCTAGCCAAGTGATCCAAAGTTGCAGGTTCAAACCCAGACCACACTTGGTTTTAAATGTTTTTAAAAATGACAGTTGCATGTCAGTAGACTTACTGGTATGTAAAAGAACTCCTGCAGGGTGAAATTCTGGCACACCAGTGGTACTGATATCCTGTCAAGTAACATGTGGTTAACAAACAAAATAAATTATATATGGAAGAAGCTAGAAACGGTGATGTGTTAAAATGTATGATAAACTTAAGATGAGTCGGTACTTGTAACACTAGCATCACTTTTTTAATCTCTGGGAAAAGATCTTCATTTTGAAACACAAACCGTTAATGAAGTTTTATTTACTGCCACCGAGTACCCTCTAGAAGTACATTTCACTGCCACATGAAGCCGCCATTATAGACAACCACCACAACAGAAACAACCACACTGATCAGTTGGACATGTTCTGAAGATGATAACACATTCCCGAAACATGTTAACAGAGATTAAAAGAAGTCATGTTAGTATTACTAATACCAACTTATCTTAAGTAAATACAAACAAAATATTACTGAAGTTAATCGATGGAAATTAATTATTTCTTCATACTAGCCGTATGTAGGCCAAAGTTTTGAATAGATAAGAGTCAAACTGAAAAATTCAATGCCATGGTTGGGATTTGAACCACGGATCTCCTGGTTTCTGTCCAGTCGCTCTATACCCAGCCACGAGCTACCATGGCCAATGTTCCATCCTGACATATTCAAGAGTTTAACAATGAACCCTGGGTTTCAAGTACTTACAACAATAAGTTGCCACAAACAGTGCATCTCAAATATGAGAGCACCTAGGTTTACAGGGAAAATATATGATTCATTTGGAGAATTTAATGTCAGGACGGCACGTTGGCCATGGTAGCTCAATGGGTAAGAGTGACTGGATGGAAACCAGGAGACCCATTGTTCAAATCCCAGCCATAGCATTGAATTTTTCAGTTTGACTCTATCTATTCAAAATATTACTTACCAATTACAGAAAGGATATATTTAGAGGACCTGTTATCCCCAATCTTCTTCCCTCGGTAATTATAGTGCCATCTGCTTTGGCATTGGTGAGTTTAGAGATTAAACTATGGTCTGCTAAAGTTTTACAATGTATGATTCAATGCTCAAAATTGTTGTCGTTTATTCTTTCCCAAAGTTCAATTCCAAGGAATTAGGCACTGATCTTAATGGCAAAGAATATGCATCATAATTTGGAATGTTGAGTTTATTGTAGATTTTGAAAGTCTGTCAGATTATTATTTAATTTCTAAATTCACCAACCTCAAACCAGATGATGTTAAGTTACCCAGGGAAGAAGAACATCTTGAAACACAATTTCGTCAATCATAACACAAAACTGCTCCTTAAAACATGTCCTGTCAGTATTTGGTAAGTGGAGCATATGAGCAATTAACATCAATTCATTTCTATAATTTAATTGTTTTTGTTTGTTTGAAACTTCTAGTCATTTTAAATGTATATATAAGTAATTAATAATTTATAAAGTTGTCAGTGTTTGGAGCTTCAATTTGTACTTATTATTTGTACAGTTCTAATTCTGCTACAGCTTTGAATTAAATAACATATTATGCTTAAAGTGTTGTCCATTTGAATGAATAATTTAAAACATTTTTACATGAACGATATCTGCAACATTCTGTAAGATATATCTAAGACAAAAAAAGAAGGAAAATTCTTCATAGACTAATTTCAGAGCATTTAGTAAAACTTATGGGCTTGTTAATTCATAAAAACAGAAACTAGCAACAGTGAAGCAATAAATACTACATAAAATATAATTATGTGTCACAAACTTCACTTATATTTTAAGAAAATTTATGAAAGTTTCCACAAAATTTAAGAGACTGGTTTCCCAAACTTGGCACACATCATCAGTCAATATTTCCTTTGTTGTCAATGTTGCTGTTGCTAGATCTCGTATTATTTTTGTATTTATTACCAAACTCTGAAAATGAAACAAAATAATTATATTTTATAATAATTATATAAATAGAAATAGAAATTATGTACTAGAAATAATTATATTTTATGTAGTTCTAGGCTTATGTTAGTAATAAGTCGTTATAAATATCAAAGAACATGTGTCATATTTGGGAGCATAAAGTCACTGCACATTTAAATTACTTTTGTATCTATTTTATTTTCAGTTTGATTATACTGAATCCACAGAGTTTAGGAACGTTTTGAGAGAAAAGTAAAGGAATCAAAGCAAACTCCTTTTTATGTCTTTGTCTGACCTTATTGCACTGCACTGTAATGCATAGAGGGAAAGAAAGTGATGGATGGAAAGAGAAGCAATATCAAGCTCTGAATTCGTTATTTTAGCTAATTGATGGAAATTAATCATTTCTTCATACTAGCTGTATATAGGCTAAGGTTTTTGATTGATAGAGTCAACATGAAAAATTCAATGCCAAGGCTGGGATTTGAACCACGGATATCCTGGTTTCCATCCAGTTGCTCTTACCCATTGAGCTACCATGGCCAAGTGCCGTCCTGACATTAAATTCTCCATTTGACTCGTATTTTTCCCGGGTAAACCACTAGGGGCTCTTGCTTCTGAGATACACTGTTTGTGGCGACTTACTAGCGTAAGTACTTGAGTCCCAGGCTTCATCATTTAACTGTTATTGTTGACTCTATGAGAAACCTTAGCCTATATACGGCTAGTATGAAGAAATTACTAATTTCCATCAATTAAAATAATAACAGTTAAATGATGAAGCCTGGGACTCAAGTACTTACGATAGTAATTCACCACAAATGGTGTATTTCGGATGCGAGAACCCCTATTGGTCTACCGGGGAAATATATGAGTCAAATGGAGAATTTAATGTCAGGACGGCACGTTGGCCATGGTAGCTCAATGGGTTAGAGCGACTGGAGGGAAACCAGGAGATCTATGGTTCAAAAGTCCTTCCCATTGATCTTCAAGGTTTGGTATAGATATGTTGACGACATCTTTGCAATTGTACCAAGTAAACATTTAGATGATGCATTAAAATTACTCAATCTGCAAGAAAGGACTATCAAATTCACAATAGAAAAGGAAATCAATGGACAACTACCTTTCTTGGATCTAAATATCATCAGGAATGATACAAAAATAAAATTTGGAATTTACAGGAAGCCAACACATTCAGAAAATTATATAAAAAATAATAGCCACAACCCAATTACACATAAACATGCAATAATAAACAGCCTTACACACAGACTAGTCAACATACCCATGGAAAAAGAAGAATATTTCAAGGAACAAAAAGCAATAATACACATAGCAGAAGAAAACGGATACAACAAAAGTTTGGTGTTGAAGAAAATTAGAAAATCTAAACTAAAGAAAACCATTAAGGAAGCAACCACATTTATTAAAGAAAAAGAAAGCAACAGCATATTCAGTTCATTCACATATCATCCAAAAACATTTAATAAATTTAAAAAGATATTCAAGGAACAAAATATCATTTTGGCACCTACTAATAGATACTCAATTTTAAAATTACTAAATTCAAAAACAAAAGATGAAATTCCTTCAGGTAACAAATCTGGAATATACCAAATAAATTGTAAGAATTGTGAAAAATGCTACATAGGTCAAACAAAAAGAAATTTAAAAACCAGAGTCAAAGAACACTTTAGAAACATCAGATTGAAACAAGAAGACAAGTCAGCAGTAGCATTTCATTTTTGGAATGAAAACCATGACATTGATCCAAATCCAAAATTATTAAAAGGAGTGATAAACCAAAATAGATTGACAACATGGGAGAACATATTCATCTGGAAAAATAAGGATCGCGTAATGAACTTTGAAATCCCGCCAGTAGATAATTTGACAAAAAAGTTCATAGTTCCACCACCAGAGAGAGCAGACAACAACAGATGCCAGTTGGAAAGAGATTGAAAATGGAGGCCAGGGCCTTTGAAACTAGTCTCTCATAAATATATGAAAAAATAAGTGACGAGTGTCAATAAACCAACCACAAATAATTTTTATATTAATTTTGACGTCACTGTTACTAAATTCCTCCAAACACACATCAAGAATGATGAAGTTTAAGTATATGACTGTATCATAATATGAGCATTCACAATCAATGGGAAGCTTTACCAGTCCTTACTGCAAACAAGTCTTTGTTAAGTTTTAACATTCCTGTACTCATTTCTGGGGATGACATAGTAGATATGCATACATTTCACTCGAGAAATTATTCAGGGAGACTGTAACATAAAATCTTCACTAGAAATCTCTCTAGTTGTGACCTGGGAGTATAAAACTGGAAGAAATTCCAGCAAATGTGCATCCTGACTCCCTCATATTCATTGAGTTGTTTGCTAGGTAAAGGGCCACTTGTAGTTTGCTTATGCATAACTCAAAACTGGTTATTGTCTCAAAAGCCAACAATAGTAACATCTACAAAGAACACAGGCCAAAGTGATCTAGCTGTTGATGGACCCTTAAACCTCACTCACTCACTCACTCACTCACTCACTCACTCACTCACTCACTCACTCAGTCACTCACTCACTCACTCCACGAACAGCAAGAACCGGTAGAAATAATCATTCAGCAACAAATAATTTCAATACACTGTTAATAAAAGAATGAACTTTGTTATGGCCATGTCAGTGGAATTTATATAAAAGTGTGCATCCAATACTCCTTACTTCTCAGCTAAAAGAGCAGCAAATGTTTGCATTTTAAACACTGGGGAATCTGAAGGACAGAGGAGGAAACCTCATATTTCATAAAAAATGTTGGATAAATAATATTTTACTAAGGTTTTCATACTTACAATTCCTTTCTTGGCAGTGTTGAAAACAGTGTTGTTGTAATAAATGAAATTTAAAGGGAGTCAATTAATGACACTAAACAACATTTACTTTTAAATTTTCCCGGAACATGTTTCAGAGATTTTGCCTCTATTCTCAACCGGACATTGACTGGTTCTCAGTGGTGTAGCTGGCGATATTTTGTCATAGGTCTCCTCTGGTGGCAGTTCGAGGAACTTGCTGAACAAATCTTTCTGGGGGATGTCAAAATTGAATACTTTGTTCCTATTTTTTGAAATGAAGATATGTTCCCATGTATGGAATGGCATCTTTGATGTTTGAGCTTATTAGGTTTTTTAAGGAGTAATGGTTAACTGGTGCTAGTTGATGCTCAAACATCAGAGATGTCATTCCATCTAACAAAAAATCTGGTATATATAAAATTGAATGTTGTGACTGTAGTCAAATTTATATTGGAAAAACCAAAAGAAATTTAGAAACAAGAGCAAAGGAACACTTTAGGAACATAAAATATAAATAATTAGAAAAATCAGCAGTTGCCACGCATTTTTGGGAGAAAAACCACGACATAAATCCAGAACCAAAACTACTAAAACATACATCAGGAAAACAAATGACAAAATATTGCCAGCTACACCACTGAGAACCAGTGGATGTCCGGTTGACAATGGAGGCAAAGTCTCCGAAACATGTTCCGGGAAAATTTAAAAGTAAGTGTTGTTTAGTGTCATTAATAGACTCCCTTTAAATTTAATTTTCATACTTATTTTGTTGTCTGCTTGCAAATTTTAAAACATTTTACAATTGTGTGGCATTTCCCAAGTACTTTGAGGATTTTTTCTGCTTGGAGCTTAACAAATATTTTTGATTATACCAGTTGCTTTCACTTTGTCACTGCTTCAGTAAATATGTAATTATAGAAAACAACAAAATGATAGAAACAAGATTGCCTGTTAATAGTTTTAGAGTATGTAGTGATGGGATGATGCTGCTATACCTTGATACCGATACTGATTATTAAGCACTGATATTTGATACTCTACAAAGATGATTGCTTGCTCACTAAATTATGTTCCTATTACTAGTTAGTATAAATGCATGTAACCAATTAATGTAATTTTGAGTTGGACTAGTACTCAATGTTCCATATATAGCTAGTGTTTACCTAGAACGCATTTCGTTAGAACCTTCCTAGCTTCCTTTGCTAATGTCGACTATTGAAATCTGATTTGATGAACTCCTTGGAGGTGTTAGGGGTATCTCTGTTGTTATCTTGATGAACTTGAAGTATGAGTTCTCTTCAAAGGTGGTGTCAAAATTGAAGAGTTTTCGTATTTCTTTATGAATATCTTTTCCCATGTGGTTAATGCAGTTGGACCCTAAACACTTTTTAATAAATGTATTTCTTGTTCTATATCATGATTCTCATTCCAAAAATAGTACACTACTGCCAATCTTTTTGTTTTGCAATTTTTCTGGTACACACCTAGTTTTTGTCTTTAACTGGAGCATATGACCTTTTTTTTTTGTTGTTGTTTTTGATCATTTTCAGATGTCACTGCATCATGTTTTCAGCAAACTCATAAATTACTTTTCTAATAGAGATTCTCTAAACTTCACTCAATGTTGTAACATGTTTCTTCAAGTTTGTTATATTGCATAACTTAATACCATATAAAAATGTTTTTGTACTCTGTTATTAATATTATCCACTTCAAAATACTTGCACACTTCACTCATCTTTTAATCAATATTGTTGGTAAAACAAAATATTAATAGAAATTAATCATATGATATATCTGTAAGGATGATCATGATCTGAGTTTGACTTGCAAAACACAAACCAACACATGCAAGGAAAGAACAGCGTGTTGTATTATTTCACACCTTAAGTTATGATCCCCTCTGTTCTCTTAGCCAGCTTAGTGGACTGTTTCAGGACCATAGCAGATAGAATGCTGGTTGTACTTTACTGCCGAGAGTTTCTAAAATGGTAAATGGTAAGGAACCCTGCCCTCTGCTCTATTGTTGCTTCTTGGAGTCGGCTGCCCTCTGTCTCCTCCCACCTCATTCTTCACCCCAGAGAGTGCCCCACTTGGGACACAGGTACAAAAGAGCAGTCTGGCCAAAATGCTGAACCTTCTCTGTGAATTCCTCTATCCTCTATGTAAAGGCAAGAGTAAGTTTCCAAGCCAAGCTACTGCATCAGCTTAATCATCTTCATTCACAAGTCAGTGTGTACTCCTTCCCCCATTGTTTTGTATGTTTTCAATTAGATCCAAGAGTGTATGGAATGTTGCATTCATTTATTCACGGGAAACACAAGAACTACAGTCCAGCAACTCTTTTGAGGAAACATGTAAGGTAGTAACATGGAAGTCCCAAATTCTTTGTATTGTATTGTATGTATTTCATCCTTTGGAACATAATACACATGTTATAGGACATGTCAGTTCAAGATACAAAGATAAATATAAAAAGTTACATAAGACTAAAAACTGTAACAGATACAGGATTCAACAAAAGTCTAAAGTAGAGAAAGCAAATAAATATAAACTATATAAAGACCATAAAGAAATGCTATATAGAAGTAATTGTTCACAAATGTGGAGTTTACTCTACTTCATGATTTAATTTAATTCAATTTATTTTGTCCTTTCGATTGATATCAGACACGTCATAGTCTAAAAATTACATTAATGGCTATTGTCATTATTTACAATCACTTAAAACTAATTAACATTTAAAAACTCATTTACAGAATAAAATGAATGTTGTTGTAAAAAGAGTTTTACTCCCTTTTTAAAATGTATAAGGCTCTTCATTTGTTTAATATTTTCTGGTAGCCTGTGTATAATCTTATACCTTTATTGATAACACTAGACCTGAAGATTTCCGTTCTACAACTTTGAATGTGAAAGTCATCTTTCTGACGTGTATTGTATTTGTGAATATCGGCATTTTTGTAATTTTGTATTTGTAGTTTATTTTGTTTTACATGGATCACTAATTCCAAAATATACATACATGCTAGAGGTAATATTTGATGTTTTTTGAATAATGGCCTGCAAGATGTTCTGTTATCCACCACACTTAGTATCCTTATCACTCTTTTTTTAAGTTTAAAGACTCTATCTGCCTTTTCCCCCCAGAACACTATCCCATATTGTAACTGACTGTGAAAGTAACCATAATATATATTTCTCAATGCTGCTTTATTTATTAAATGTCGAATATGTGTGATCCATTTCATGTTCTCATTCATATGTAATCCCCAAAATTTTGTTTCATTATTGTAGCTAATGGCTGTTTTATCAAATACTATTGGAGGTTTGACCACATTTCTATTTTGGCAAGTATGGAATGAAATGGCAATAGTCTTATCCTTATTTATAATTAGTTCATTCGTCTGAAACCATGTGTGCAGTTTACATAGAGTATCATTGAGTTTGGTCGCACGCTTTCTTGATTGTTTCCTTTTATTACGATGTTAGTGTCATCCGCAAATAAAATAACATCTGTGGAATTAATGGCAATTGGCAAATCATTTATGTACAACAAAAATAACAAGGGGCCCAGGACTGATCCTTGTGGAACTCCTCGCCTAACTTCTCTCACTTTGGACTGAACTGTATTTAATTTTCCTTTCTATCCTTTCTATCACTTAAATAGGATTTAACCCAATTATTCATAATACCCCTAAAACCATATTTATTTAATTTCCTGAGTAGTATTTCATGATCTAAAACATTGTATGCTTTCGTTAAGTCTAAAAATAAACCCACAACTACTAATTTTTTATCAATAGCTTCTTGAATTTTATTTATTAAACTGTCCATGGCTGTTATGGTAGATCTGTTTTTTCTAAATCCGTTTTGGGTCTCTGAAAGAATATTGTATTTTGAGATGAATGATATTATTCTATTATGAACCAGTTTTTCAAATATTTTAGAAAATGATGATACAATTGATATTGGTCTGTAATTTTCTCTTTTATTCTTCTCCCCTTTTTTATAAAGTGACTTTATTTTTGATACTTTTAACTTATCTGGAAATACACCCGATTGCAATGATGCATTATAGAGACTGACTAGTGGCTTAGCTATTGGATGTATAACCTTTTTTATGATAACATCTGGTACTTCATCAACTCCAGATGAATATTTGGCCTTCATACCCTGGACTACACCTTCTAATTCCAATTCCGTAACAGGCAATATAAAAATTGATTGACTGCATTGCTTTATGTTGTCACCATTCTCCTGACACCCTGTATGGTTAATATTTTGAGCTACTAAGTTTTCTGCAATGTCTGTGAAATAAGCATTAAAAGACTCTGCAATATCCTCTGGATTTGTGATATTATTATTGATATTTAATTCATTAATATTGATTTTTGGGGCATATTTTCCAGTTTCTTGGTTAACTAATGTCCAAAGGGCCTTTGTTTTATTGTTAGAGTTTAGTATGAATCTTTCATTTTCCCTTCTTTTGGCTTCAGTTATAATGGTTTTATAGATCTTTCGGTACCTATTGATATACTCTTTGGTCTCATTATTTACTTGTCCATGTTTTTCTAGCCTGGACAAAAACCGTAGCCTATTGCTGGATGTAATTATTCCCTTTGTTATCCACCTTTTTTTTTTTTTTTTTTTTTTTTTTTGTGATTTAAAGCATTTCTTTTCTAAACGAAAAGCTATCAAACCAATACAGAAATGTGTTTAGGAAGTCCTCACATTTTAAGTTAACATCAATTTCATCAAAGACATTATCCCATGTTTCCTTTTCCAATAAAGTATTAAACAGTACAATACTATTTTTACTAAAGTTTCTTTTAGAAATAGTAATGGGTCTATCCATTCTTTTAGATACTAGAGTCTTAATTTGTAGTATTTGTGTCCAGTGATCAGAAAAACCTAGATCTGTGAAAGTAGCTTGCTGTTCAAATTTTGTTAATTATTACGTCCAGTAACAAGGTTGATCTAGTGGTTGAGTTTACTGTGTTAGTCAAGTTATAACTAACGATCAAATCTTTAAGCTTAGGTAGTTTAGCAGTTTCACAAATGAAATTTATATTCCAGTTACCACATAATATTACAGTTCTGGTTTTCTGTATTAAACTATTAAGCATTGTGTCCAACTTAACATAAAAATGTTTCAAAATGACTATCAGGGGATTTATAAATACAAACAATAACTATATAATGATTACTGATTTCTATTATAGACATCTCAAATTCTTTGTCTTCTTTTAAGTTATTAAATTTAGTTATATTTCTAGTTTTCAAATGCAATTTAACATATATACATGACCCCCCATGCCCCAGCTTTTCCCTACAATATACATCTGTTAATATGAAATCATTGATTTTACTTATTGCTAATTGTGATGATGACATCCAATGTTCAGTAAAGCACAATATATCAACATCTTTAAAATCTCCATCCAATAATACCTCATTACTTATTGCATAAAGTTGAACACAAACTTTCAATAATGCAAAATTTAAGAGTATTGAATCTTGAGTAGACATACTTCTATACCATGAGTATGAAGAGTATCCAGGTATCAAGGTTCCATCGCTTATTGTACATAAATACATCAGTGAAATAGCTTAAATTTCTCATTTTGTAAAAATCAGAATAAAGCAAAATTTGTAAACGGTGGGAAGGCATGATTTTAAATAAAGTATATTTACATGTGTTTTAATGCACTATCTAGTGCTTCTTTAAATGAATTTACATTTTTATTGAAGAAATTTAATATATCTAGTAAAAAAGTAATAAATTTCAGCTGTTAATTGTTTCTTGGTATATTTTACTTGCTGTACCCTTTACAGTAAATAGAGAAAGTACTGTATTACACTAAAACATTTTATTTCGAGATTTCACCGTAAATATGTGTTTTGAAGCCCTCTGAACTGAAAGAAAGTCTTTGGGAGAAAAAGAACTCTGTGTATATTCTGAATTGTATAATTCAAAATCAAAAACTCAGTTGAAAACCAAACTTATTTTAGTTCAGTGTATCTTAAGAATATTGCAGTATTGAAGTACAAACTGCAATATCAGTGGCAAACTTGCTTCCATTTTATATGCTTGAATGTTAGAACGTAGCTTGACTCTTCCAGAGGACACTATATAGAATAAGCAATGGACAAAGTGACTTATGGGCAAGTTTTCACTGACTTTCCCCCATTCATTCCACCAACTGCTCCATCACCTTTCTTCTGTCCATTTCAACATAATTTTATACCATTCCCTCTTCACTCGTATAACAGGCAGCTGAACAATCCTGGCTGCTCTGTCTGACCCAGTTTGTCGCCCTCAACACGTATCTTAGTTTCTCTCTTGCTTTTCAAGTCCTTTGAACCAGGAGGATAGAGAAAACGAGATTTAGAGCCAGGTGATATAGTCATATAGACATTTCCAGAAAATGTATCATTACAGCGCTCGTTTCATTTTCTCCCCAAAGGAGTCCCAACGAACGGGGACGGACTGTCAAGGGCAGAGGAGCCAGACCCTATGGATAATATCGCGCGACTTTTGAGAAAAAAATGATTTAAAAAGTAATCATTGCACACAATTTATTATAACATAGTATTTAATGATTACCGAAACTTGCAACCTTTATTGATGACACTAGACCTAAAGATTTCCGTTCTACAACTTTGAATGTGAAAGTCAATTTATTTATTATAACATAGTATTTAATGATTACCGAAACTTGCAACCTGCGGTGTTGTACACGGCAACCACGTTAGTCCCCTTCGCGAAGTAGAATATTGGGCCAGATTATACGGGCTCGCGGTCACTCCTTACGCCAGTCACGTGTCTATACCTTCCTTGGTCCCCTACTTTCTTTACACTCACATTCAACAACGCTTGGGGCCACTTACCTGCGGCCCGTTATTTGAAGCTTTAGCTTTCGTGTGATTGTTGTTGGAATCATAGTTGTTTTAGTAGATAAAGTAGTGTAGCTTTAAAATGAATAGAATTAATTATATATTGAAAAGCCCCTATCAGTCATTAAAGGTAGAATAAAAACGAAATTAAACGATTAAGTGCACATCGACCGAATAATTTTACATATACGCAACAAGATGCAAATAATAATATAATAATAAAGATTTAGTAAGAAATCGTGGATAAACTGCGAATGTCTTCTGCTTTTAGTGTTTGGTGGTAAAGGACGACGGTAGCCTATAAGAACCTGAAACACTTGAATGCCGAATTGCTAAACACGAGGCAAGTGCATTTCACTTACAAAATGCCTGTGAATTTAAATCCAAATGATAAATGCTGAAGAGAGTGTATATTACATAAAATTTCGCGTAACCCATGATCTAGCATTGAGGAGTCACGATGAAACACAGTAATCAGCAAACGGAATGAACTATTGGATTGTATGTATCAGGTTTACATTGAGGAATCAATGAAAGAAATGCTGCTTATTATGTCTGTGCAGCCTGACGAAACAACGGACATAGCTTGCCGCAGTCAGGTGGTCATTTTACGATATATTAAAGGGTGTAAACCCGTTTAAAGGTTTATTTTTTTAGAAGAGATTTCTAATCGAACAGCCAATGATCTCAGTGATGTTTTGATAAATAAGCTGCAATGGTTTAATCTTGAAGTAAAACTCGTATCTCAAGTATACGATCAATGGTGTCGCAGTAATGAGCGGTAGGCAAGTGGCTGTTCCAACTTTGATGCAGGACTCTTTCACTTATGCCAAGTATGTAGGCACTGCTATGCTCACCAATTAAATTTGGCTATACGAAATGCTTGTTCTAAAAACATAAAATCAGTTAAGTTACATTTCGCCAGCATTGGTGGATGCGCACCATTTTTCTCGTCTTCACCAATTGGATCAGTTTGCAACAAAGGCATACCAGCTGCTTCTACAAAGAGATGGAACTTTCAATCACGGGTTGCGAACAGCGTTCATAAAAACAAGCTTTATTTACGACAGTGGTTTTAGAAGATTGAGCAGGAAAGTGTGGGGTGATGTAACAATACGGGAAGCTCTTGGTTTGAGGAATTTACTGATGGTTAAAAATGTATAGTGTTTTGACACATTTCTGCTATTGCATTGTTTTTGGAAATGCAACTGAAGATGACCTGATTCAAAAGGTAAAACCCCACTTTACTTTCTTCACTAGCATCTTCATATATGGCCCCACAAAGAAAAATGCTCACGAGTCGCCAGTCCCAACGGACTCCTCTCATTGGACACCTCCAAGTTGTTAATTTGAAAAGAATATATAACGCGTCTGGTTAAACCACCAAGAGATTAGTAGCAGCAGTTGTTAAATTTCTTCAGACACAGAAATAGTTACTATTGCAAAATGCATTTTATTTATGTAAGAGGGCGTTTCTGTGCCCGCATGGTACCTGCTGAGTCATGATTGTATTCTAGTCTATTATTACTCTATATTTATAGAGTACTACGTACCGGAGCAGATTTCAACCGCCGATACCACAGGCGATACTACAATATTAAAACTTATCTCTTTGCCTTCCAAAGAAATTCATGATATTTGTCGCGTAAGGCTCTGGAACATTGAAATATGTAAATGAAATCGTTGATGCGAGTCTCTTACCTGTTTTCCATGGGCTTCAGTGGTAGTGATATCTCACTGTGATGCCTTTACTCTCTCAAGTATTATTGTAAGCGCCGATATTCATGCAAGTCGTACAATTTCCAACAAATGAAATAACTAATTTCAGAAAGGTTTTTCACCTTCAAACAACTCAAAACTGAGTTAAACAATTTTCATTCTTCTACGCCCCACATATTTTCGTTCCGTTGAGGCTTCCAACCTTGTCACTGCCCAGTTCTTTCTTTCGTTAGTGCATACTTTTCCTGGTACTCCTGTTCTATTTCATCCATACAGCATACATTTACCCATTTCATTTATCCAATTTGCTCAGATCTGGATCGTAGGGAGCAAACATTAAGGTTGGATGGTTATATTCTGGTAGTAAATGGTAAATCAAAAAGTTTTTCTTAGTCGGCTTGTTGGCTAGGATTAAATCATAAATTTTCTTTTTGTGATAGTTTCATCAAAGAGGATATTGTTATTTTGTAGAGAAGAAAGATGTATCTTCTTAAAGAACTTGAAGATGTAGGTTTATCTAGTTGTGTGTTATGGCAAGAGGCATTACCTATTACTAGCACGGAGTTAGGGGATAAATTTGGAATTAACATTGTGTATACCTACCCATTTAATATAATTTTCGGTATTCGTTTTTTATGAAAAACTGCAGTCTTCGTTGTGATCTATAAATAAGCAGGAAATTGGGCATAAATTTAAACTTTCGACCTGCATGAACAATTTTAAGTCACTCGTTTTGATACGTGAAAATCAGACCATGTTTTACGAACTGTGTGACGCAATTCTTGGTAAGCTATTGGAAGGCTCAGGCAAATAGCAGAGAGTATCTCCGAAATGATTCGTTAAAAAAGGCGACATGATTATGTTATAACAAGGTGTAAATTTTGGTGAGTAGGATTTTTCTAATATCGAGAAATGCAATACATTCAAATGCAGAAGGCTCCTTACGACATTGCCAGAAACTTCAAAATGACGTTTCATTTGTCATAAAAATATATTGCATTAGGTTTTGCATCCTGTCAAACAATTGCCATCTTATAACTCACTTAACGTGCAAACCTCATAATCATATGATAAGATAAGCCTACCGCTACAGCCTGCATCCCATTTACCGGCATTCTAGCCGGCAGAATCAGCATAATTCTCGCCAAATACATTAGGACCATCCACAAGCCATCTCCGAAGATTAAACATCTGTTGAGACCAGTGAAAGACAAACTGAAATTCCAAGTTCCGGGAGTGTGCCGCACTCCCTGTGAATGTGGGACACCATATGTAGCACAAACCGGAAGGACCATTGCTACCAGAATAATCGAACATGAACGGAGCATTCATTTAATGCAACCTGAGAAGTCTGGGCTGGCAGAGCATTGTTTTGATAACGACCATAGAGCCAATTTTCGGGAGACAACCATCTTGGCAATATGCAACAGTTACTGGGACGCAGAATTAAGGAAGCTTTTGCGATTTCCTCTGAAAGGAGCACGCTTAATCGTGATACTGGGTACCAACCACCATGGGCGCACACTCCACAACTTCGTAGCGTCTAGGGCTATCTCCGCTAGGGCTCCAAACCAACCTGCAATTCACTGTGGAGACAGGAGACCACCTGACTGGCTTAATCTCATCCTGGTCCGCAATGTGCGGCAGCACCTTCCCCTCTTCACAGTTCCTGCTCTATCTTCAGGTCATTACCCTATCCTCCTATCCTTCCCTGGTAAGCCCAACTACAACGCTCCTCGATCATTCCCACTCCTACGAAAGACAAATTGGGAGGAGTTTTCGATACGATTGGAACAAATTCAGCCCCCGCAGCAGCCATGTCAAACTCCAGAAGAGATAGACACCCTGGTTGATCTTTTCACCTCCCAACTGACACTGTTATCATGAGCTCTTCCCCAAAATCAAAACCTAGCAGATTGAATATCGATCCTTTACCTTAGGCTATCCGTGAGGCGATTAAACAAAAGAACAGGATGCGGCGCCGCTTTTTACATAGTCGCTGCCCAGCAGATCGTCGTGAGTTTCGACGACTTCAGGAGTTGGTCAAACTTCAACTCCAAGAATTTCGCAACGAGTGCTGAAAAATAAGATCTCCTCTCTTCGTGTAGAGGACAACTCCATTTGGAGCATGACCAAATCCTTACTTCAAATCCCGCGCAAAGATCCACCGCAGCACCACGGACAGGCAGTCGCTCAGTTTGCAGGGGAAACAGCTGAACTACATGCAACCTTCCTGGAAATGACCTTTACGGCCGCTGATACTCCGGATGTAGATGTCCACGCAGTCACCCAGGAAGTTCAGGCGTACCTTTCCCAACCCCATGATGATCTACCACCTCCCTCCATCTCCGTAGCTGAAGTGCAATGCCACATCACCAGCCTAAGGCCATTCAAGTCGCCCGGCTTTGACAACATAGCGAACGCAGCCCTAAAGGTTCTACCATTCCCATTGGGTGAAAGCATTAACCTTTCTCTTTAATGCAATCCTCAAACTTTGCTACTTCCCAAAGGCCTGGAAGCTCGCAAAGGTCATCGCTATCTGCAAACCTGGGAAAGACAGAACGTCCCAGGAGAGCTACAGACCCATCAGTTTGCTTCCAAGACTGAGTAAACTGATGGAAAAACTTATTCTAAGTCGACTAAGGACTATCCTGAATCGACACAATATTGTCAGAGCGGAGCAATTCGGCGTTCGCTCTCAGTATTCCACTCAACACCAACTACTTCGTCTGGTCGATGAAGTTTACACAGCCTTTAACAGGAAGAAATTCATTTCAGCACTACTCCTAGATATCACCAGAGCATTCGACAGCGTATGGCACGAAGGCTTACTCTCCCGTCTCATCACCTACCAAACCCCTTCCTACTTAATACATCTCATTCACTCCTACCTCACTGGCAGAACCTTTGCTGTCTCTAACGACGGAATCTTATCCTCATCCCATCCTATCAGAGCTGACGTTTCCCAAGGTAGTGTCATGGCACCCACTCTCTTCCTTCTATACATCAACACCCTGCCAACCCTGCCACGCTGCTCGCTGTATCGCTTTGTTGACGATAGAGCTGTCACCTCCTCGTCATCAGAGCTCAACCGGTGTGCTTGCAGGTTGAGCCAACCTCCTCACCACCTGGTTCAAAGGTTGGCGCCTACACGTCCACCCACAGAAGAGCCAGGCCATCACCTTCTCTCGAAGAGGAATAGCGGATTTTCCACCAATTCATCTGGCTGATAAGGCGTCCATTGGAACATTTACGTTAAGTATCTTGGTGTTCTACTCGACATCAAATTGACGTGGATTGTATTGTTTGTAATTTTACGTCCTCCAACGTTACGTCATATCGGACGAGAAAATTGACGTGGAGAGACCACATTACATATGTGGCTAATAAAGTTAGCAAAAGCATGGGTATGGTATACCCTCTCTATAACCGACGATCAGTCATGTCTCTGCCTACAAAACTTCTCCTGTATAAGCAACTACTCCGGCCAGCCATCACATATGCAAGTGAAATATGGGGAGTAGCTGCCAAGTCTCACCTACACCGCCTTGAAATTCTACAATCCCGATTCCTCTGCATTGCCACAGACTCCCCTTGGTACATCCCCAATCTAGTTATCCGACGTGCCCTACGTATCCCCACAATAACAGACTACATCCATACCCTTTCACGTTCCTGCTATCAAAATCTCTCCCAAAATTTCAACTCTCTCATCAGCGGTCTAGGTGAGTACGACATCGATCCTGCTTCTAGGCACATAAAATAATACATCAGATGGCTTATATATAACTCCAACCTCATCTTCTGCCGCATATTATACTTCCTTACAAAACACTCCACTGCCAGTAGAGGGCCTAGCTCTGATCTGGCTTGAGACGGAAGGTCTGACATTCAGATCCTCAATGTTCAGTCGTGTGTGTATGTGTGTGTAATACGGGATTTCAGTTCAGCTCCGCTTGAAAACCAGCCTTAAAATGGAAATCCGGCTATTTAAGAAGCAAAGATCAATACCGCTTGATAATCAAGTTAAGTAGTTACATTGCTTTGACACGATTTTCTATACTCACGCCATCTCCTGACCTGACATTTAATTTACTGAAAACAGTCTTTTGTTCAGTAATGCGAATTTGGATAGTGTTTTGTCTTCGTTTATAGCTGTGTTATATCCAGTGTTTCATTTGTGGTTATAACATTTAATAAATATCCTGAAGCTGTGAGAAATGTACACCCCCGGAACATTGATATCTAATCATATTTTCACCTGGCTGGCTGCCCAAGAATAAAGTGAACATATTCGTCGCCAGGAAAGCTTCAGGTCTTATTTTACTCATAACCCTGTCAATAAAATCACGTTTTAAAACTGTCGTATCTGCGGTTGAACCCCATTAGGAGTGGGTGCGCAGCAAAATACGCCTGGGCTGTACAACACTCTGGTGATGTTGATTATATTTCTGATGTGAAGAATTGCAGTGCTCAAAAATGCATCTAAGATGTACTGAATGATCTGGTTAGAGATCTTTTTCTTTCCAAAAACGAGACTGAACTCGTGGCTTCCCATTTAAAGGAAAAGAATTTGCTCCATCCAGAGTTAGAATGGTGGCCAAACGCAAAGGGAAACTTCAGTCAAGGTAGGTTTAAGAACATACGTGCTTTGTGACAGATACCTCCCGTCTTAGTGTAGTGATGTGGGAGAACTATTTCAGTTTTATAATCTAGCAAAATGGAAAATTTTTATAGATTCCCCCAACAGAACTTTGCACAGAATGAGAAGCCAAATATACACATTTGGTCCATTTGAAAGAGATCTTTGAAAATATGGCAGTGCTGATTGATAAACTCTGATATGATAATCATCAGTGGTATGTCTGTGGTGAACTGAAGGTGATTATCCACCCGATGCAAGGAGAGTTTGCTGAATGCTGCGTTTCGAGTGCTCCTGAACGCTGTTTCCGACGCGACTGGCCATTAACGAGCTCATGAATACCAGGAACAAGTAACCTGAATATTCCATTAGTTAACTCATAAAAAGATTCTCCTTCCTCCCCTTCACATAGAACTTGGTCTTATGAAGAACTTCGTGAAGGTATTATTGAGCAGAACAAATTTCTTTTGGATTTCAGCACCTGATTGACAAGTCCCACAAAATCAGCAATGCAATAACTGAAGGGAGGAATATTTGTTGGTCTTTAAATTACGAAGTTTCTTTATGATGCGGGCTTTCACTCTTGCTTTTCACCTCCATTTTGTTGACCAGTGTAATTTACCGTGAACTTCCAGTTTACCGTGTCTCCCATCTTATGGGTGACTGTTATTCAATGATGAGAGTGCCTTAATATGTAATGTTTAGTATGCGGAATGCAGGCGATGTGCATAGACAAATAAATAGCTTAGAACTGTTCCAGAAAGAATATTGTTCTGTAATAAAATTAGATTACATGCTATTTGGAACTATTAGGTAATCCTAATGAACATAAAATGTTTAAGAAAGTCATTCTCATGTACTCTTTAATATACCATTTAATAGATAAATTTCCATTATTTGGAGAGTTTGCATATGAAAATGAGTTGATTTCTTAATCTATTGTCATGCATATTCTGTTGTTGATTGAATGGTGATGGTTTAGGAATGTTCACGTTACACATAATGTAAAATAATAAAAATTTAAGTGTACTAGTGATGGTAGGGGTATTACTTATAGTGATTCATTTGCCAAAAATTTATGAACGTGTTCAATGTTGCCTAACTTTGTTCACTGTGGGGCGACAAAACATCAGACTGTTGTGCGGACCCAACAAAGTAGCTGGCAAAATTCTTACATTTGTTTTGTTCAGACGTTTAGCACTGTCAATTAATCGAGGAAAATAAATGAAATAATTTGTATTTATCAACCCGTTTCTAAGACAACTTGAAAGCATGTATCGTCATTGGCTCATTCTATTAGTAGAGTTTTATTTGCGAAAAATATGAAAATATATACTGAGACATAAAATATAAAACCAAACATAAAGAAATCCAATTGAAACGTTTAAATCAGAAATAAATAGGATGGGATTATTAAATCAGGCAACAAATTAAGTCCGGTACTAAACCGTAATTGAACATGATTGCCATAGAGAAACAAAATTTGGAGTTACAGTGCACTTTGAAAGCTTTCAAGGCTTACAATTAGAAGTGAAGTTTCGGAAACAGAAATTGAACATTGAAACCAGGTTGAAACGAATGTGGGAACGCTTTCTGAAAATAGCGGTGCTAATTGTTGGGATATATTCTGCAGTATAGAAAAGTTGAAGCCCAGAGCGGCTGTTCTTTACCTTTTTTAGTTGAACAGATATTCTGCGAAGGATATCTGTTAAAAATTCAAATATCACGGCTGAACCAGCGAAGAAACGTTCTCGGAAGATGGCGGAGACAGAGGCATTGAAGGTAAGAGAATTTAATGTTCCTGGGGACAAATGGAGAGAATGACAAAATTTACAGTTGCACATGGAAGGATGTGATATATGATATGTGCCATTGTTACGTCATATGAAAACACTTAACTTTTTATCTTGGTAATGATTAGAGTAAGGTTAGACTTTGATTTCTGTCAGTTTTGTTTTCGTTCACGCTGGAAAATGGTTTAAGTAGTTGGCAAGCGTCTTGCTTCATATGCTATTGTGGTGGCAGTAATTTGGTTGCTTAAAATGTTACAGAGAAGGTAGTGATTATAGAACTTGAAGATTTTGCTCATACGGACGAGACGCTGGGAATACGGCCATTTATTGCTTGGTGCCATGAGCCATAGCTTAAATATACAATGAATATTCGTAGAGCATGAGTGTACTAGCAGTGGTAGTACCCTTGTGTAGTATGTAAATCTTTGTGTAGTATCTGGAAATGCTTGGAACTATGTGACAATTATGTTTTCAGTATCTTTCTTAAGTCTATTTTATGGTCCTCTTATATGGGATAAACCTTAGTCTCCATTCCTCTAATGTTAGAGCACTTATATTATTTAACAGCACAGCTTGATATATAACTGTACCAAGGCTATATCATCTTTGAATTTAAAGTAGAATATAGCATATCTCTTGATTGGTAAATGGTGATCTAAATTTAGAGGTTAGAATGTAATACAGAAGTAACATTGACTTAGTTGATCCTGTTTGGGAAAATAGTTTGCAGTGCTCCCAAAACCAGTATAATGTGGATAGTGGTCTTAATTCTGCAAATCATTCTCCTAGGATGTTTTTTGCTTTTGTGTTATATGCATGATAGCACCATATATATTACTAAAGTTACTGAGGTACCTGGGGTATTGAATCCATTTTATTGAGTACAGTCAGTATTTGCATGTAAAATTGTTAAGGATGTAGATTAAGGTAGACATGCCAATAGTTCACCACATAAGGAACAAATTCTAATGGAAACCTTTGTTAGAAATCTGATATGTATAAAATTTTCACCTGGCAATGAAAAGCTACTCTGTTTAGCTACTTAACCAAGTTGTATCATAAATTCACAAAGCCTTTCCAAATAGTTTATTTTGAATGCACCCTTAATTGTTGACCATACAGTGACCAACATAATAATTTATTCTTTATCCATTTCTACAACATAAAGGGCACATACATGGATAAAAGTGGTTGTATGTCACAGTTAAAACCTCAGATTATTAGTTATTTTGGAAGCAGTTTTTGTTTCTCCAGTTATTATTAGGGCTTGAAAACTTTGATATGGTGATAAGTTCTGCAATGTGAAGTTTCTTTAAAATCTGATTATGCGCTACAACATGTCTTTTCATTTACTTTAGATTATATTGTGGGTGTAGAAGGAAAATGCCGTAAGTCCATTTTTAAGTGGCCCATTCAGTATTGGTCATGAGAAGTCATGCAAGTAATCAATAACAGTGATTTTTGTGTACTTTGGATAAACATGTGAGCAACTAACATTTCATTTTCAGGAGTTATAACAGTGACTGGTCGACCACTTTTTGGAGCATTACGACAGACCTTGTCTGATGAAATTTGTTGCGTAGCCTGTAAATTGTGATCCTCGATGGAGGAGGTGTTTCATATACTTTGTGCCATGTCTCTCAAACCCATTCACAATTATAAATATTAAAAGCAGAAGCATTATTAACAGTTAAGTATTCTTCATTTTTGAGTTTGATTTATGAGTCACTATGTTTGCACTCAAACTTCACTTACTTGTATAATTGAAACGTTTTCAAGATCATTCGATCTCATCCTCAGCTGTTTGGTGACTAAATGAACATTCCTCTTCTTCCACTACTACAGAGCTCCGATCACTCTGCCATCTGGTGTTAGGGGCACTAAGTTTTAATACTTCATTTAATGCCAGGATTTCAAAATTTAAAACTTTATCACGGTTTTTGGTTATGAATACTTTTTCCCAAATATCCAATTCTATGGGTGTACTTAAAGATTTTAACAGTTTAATGTTGTGGCCAATGTTGTGGTTTTCTGTCCAAAAATGGTGTGAAACTGCAGATTTTTCTGTTTGTTTCAACTTAATGTTTCTCTGGTGTTCTTTTTGCCTGGTTAACAAGTTTCTCTTAGTTTTTCCTATGTAGCTTTTCTCACAGGTTTCACAATTTATCTGATAAATTCCCGATTTCAAAGTGTTGGGGATTGAATTTTTTAGTGGTTTATTTAGCAGGTTCCTCAGACTGAATTTGTTTTGGGGTGCTAGTTTTAAGTTTAGTCTTTTGAAGATTCGTTCAAATTTTCTAAAAGCCCATGAATGGTAGGTGAATTATCTATATTGCCAATTTGTGTTTTTAAGTGGTGTGAGAGTGGTATTTTTTGATATTATCTTCAGTTTTTCCTTTCTATTCATCATGTTGCTTATGATGGCTGGGTTGAATCCATTTAATACCACTATCTCTTATGTGTTGTTGTTCTTTCAAGAATTCCTCCTTACACAGTGGGATGTTGTATAGCCATTCACAATTTCCTGCCTTCTAGTAATGTTCCAAAATACAGATTCATTGATCTTTTGTTAAATTACCCCCATTGTGATACAAGATTGAAAACAAATAAAGACAAACAAATGGACAAAAGACAAACTCAACAAGAATGTGAAACTTGATAATGAAAGAAATAGCCAATTTCCTGTTTGTTTAATGTAAGAAATTCTATATTAGCTGAGATTTACTATGAACTATTTGGAATGGTTGACCCATGACAGTGAGTTTGAGTATTCTTTTGGTTTCATGTTCCCACTGTCTCTAATTGCGCCTTTGAAATAGGAGTCTGGACCAGTAAAGGAAGCTAAAACTCCCTGTTTTGCAAGGTACTCTCTTAGATTCTAGAACACATATTAGGCAACAATCTATTGTGTTTGGTCAGTTGGTTAAGGATTTGTAGACATTATCAAACCTGTTTTGGCTCAGTATTAATGATGTAAACTAATGATAATGAACTATTTGGCTTCATTGTCCTCAAAAAGAAATCCACAAGTACCAGGCATATAAACACACAATTTGCATTGATTTGTTACCAGGGAACGACACTGCAACAAAATTGCCATTTTGCAGAGCATTTTGCAGTGACATCTATATCTGAATGAGAGAGAATATTTTCCATGTCAGTTCATTCATTTCTTTTTGTATCATTAGAGTTGTTCATCTCCTATGCCTTTTTTGTCTCTAGACACGTGTGTTTTCTAACATGATAGTTATTTTCTTTCACTTAGAAGTGAAGAGCTGTCAATATGGAGTAAAAAATGCAGTAAAACAGGGGACTTGTGGTTAATATGGATTGAGGCTAGCTTGCAACATCTAGGTTAGTGTTTATATAAATGGAATGACACGGTCCATTGATTTTGAAGTTTAGCTCGTTAGGTGATGATGCCTAGGTTAGTATGTATGTGTGAACAAGATGACAGCGTGTGCTGTGTTATCAAAATTTAGTCCATGTTATGCTACAATGCCTAGGTTACTGTATGAATAGAATAGAATTTATATAACTTGCTATTTACAATATTTTATACACATTACATACATACTTTCCTTAACCTAGTCATATAAATTGCCTGGTGTACCCTAGCTAGCTCAGTGTGCTTGGCATCCAGGTGTTCTAGCATTGCTCAGTAGCTTAGTCAACCTTTTATCATCTACTCTAGTTTGCTGTCTGTCTCCACTTGTCCGAGCATATTTTCTTTTCCAATCTTTACTTTTCTCATCCACTTCGCTTTAGCTTTGCAGAATAGGTTCCCTATATTTCTATTTCTACTTTTATTTTTCCCTGTAACCATTCTTATAGTTAACTCGCTTCACATGTTCTTCCATTTTTCCTCCCACATTTTCTGTCTCCATACTGCTAGCTCTTTGCACACTGTCAGAATTTGCACTGTACTTTCTGTATCCCACATAATTCACATATTCCTATCCTGCTACCCCTTAAAAACATTGATCCTGTTCTAATCCAAGCCCTTCCTTCCCTTTCCTGTCTGTTACATTGGTCTACATATTTTTCTGTTCCCCATTATTTCCTTATTATTCTATGAAATTTGAATGTTTTTCTGTTTTCTAGCCCTCCCCATATCTCTTGTCTTTCTATATCCTCCATTCTGGTTCTGTTTTCCAGAAACTTGTACATTCCTATTTTCTAATCTCTAGTGTTCCCCATTCCTATTTCTTCCACAGTTTTTTCTACTTCTGATCACCAATTCTTTCTGTTCTCCATTTTCCTTTCTTGATTCATATATACCTTTAGGATTTCATCATCTTTTGTCAAGCATTTATGCCAAAATTTTAAGACATTTTCAATTATTATACTTTTTCTTTGGTTTTCTCTAATTCTACTAAGGCTACTTCTCCTGTAGCTGATAAAGGCAATCTCAACATATCTTTAGCACATTTTTTGTGTAAGTGGTCTATTTTTTTACTTTTGACACCCTCATATTTCTGTAGCATACATTTTTGACTCCACCGTGTTTCACACATTCTTTGTACAATGTTTCATACCTGTTCTCTTTTTTCCTTTTCTAAATCCTTAGAATATAGAACAAGAAGGTATGATGGAAAAATTGAAGCAATCAACCATTCCTTATGACAACTTTACATAATATTAAACATTTTACAAATGCTGTCTTATTATCAGACTCAAAAGGAGCAATCTTGTTTAGTAATTTCTGATAAGAAACAATCCACACATACACTAGAAGTATAACTCAGTTAACAAATTTAAATAAAAGAATAGTATTACAGTGAGTACCAGCACATTGTGGCATACATGGTAATGAGACAGCAGACAACTTAGCTAACAAAGCATGCCTTCTAACATATGGACCAACTAGAAAATTAACATTTGATTCTGTAAAACAATAAAAAAACCAACTTAAAAATTTGAACATAATCAACATTACATTATCTCAAGGGAAAAAAAATGAGAAGTTCTTACCCAGAATTCACAAGTAATACCAGATGTACTTGGGAAATCAGCAGTTGCAGCCTTCCGATTACACGGGTTGACAAAATTTAACTTTTTCTTTCACAAGAATTAAAATAACAGATTCTAAAAGTATTTTTCGTGCTGAATTCAAATATAATTACATTTTTTCCCCATCGGGCAGGAGTTTTGTGTGATATTCATTTGAATTTTTTATAATATTCCAAAAAATCCGTAACTAGCTATCTAACTCAAAATTATAACCACTGATTCTGACTTACCTAGAAAGTGGTAGATAGTGATTTTCGGGTATATTTTGCATCTGGAATGTCTCTCATTTTAGTCCAACAGTAGTCAGCCAGCATATTGGAACTCCACTTGCCTTGGTACCTCTTCTCTATTGTAGAAATTTGCTGATGAAAACACTCACCGTGTTCATCACTGACAGCTCCCAGGTTTTCGGGGAAGAAGTCCAAGTGAGAGTCCAAGAAGAGAATTTTTAAAGACATGTTGCATCCCATAGCTATATAAGAATGCAGAAGATCAGCCACTATGTCACGATAGTTTTCTGCTTTATGTTTTCCAAGAAAATTGCAACACAAACTTTTGAAAGACTGCCAGGCTGCTTTCTCCAGTGGATTTAACAGTCCCTCGAAATGTTCATCAGCCATTAATGATCGGATTTGTGGTCCTATAAAAACTCCTGCTTTTAATTTAGCATCACTAACTGGGGAATTTCGATTTCAAGTACAAGAATCCATCAGAAAGTTTATCCATAGCTTTGACGAAATTTTTCATAACTCCTAACTTAATATGCAATGGAGGTAAAAATATTTTTTCAGGCTTCACTAAAGGGACACATGCCACATTTTTCTGGCCAGGGATAAGAGATTCACGTTTTGGCCATGACTTTCTAACGTAGTGAGACTTCTTATCTCTGCTGTCCCACTCGCACAAAAAACAGCAAAATTTGGTAAACCCAAGTTGCAAACCAAGCAATAAAGCAATGACCATTAAATCACCACAGATATTCCATTCATATTTTCTCTAAAACTAGTTTCATATTTTCATGTCTTTCATATCAGCGGCATGCGCTACCGGTATTGATGGAAGTTTATTGCCAATATGTAGCAGCACAACCTTCAAACTTACTTTAGAGGAGTCTATGAACAATCGCCACTCATCTGGCCGGTGTTGAAGCCCAAGAGTTTCCATAATTGAACAAATATTATTACAAAACACAATACCATTTTCTTCAGAGAAGTATACTTTGAAAACACTATGGCGGCTACGATATCCACTAATTCTTACATCTTTTTGGAGTAGATTCCACCCTTTGAGTCTGGAAGCTAAAACTTCTGCTTGCTGTTTAGACAGATTTAAATCGCGAATCGGGTCACTAAGGTCTTGCTCATTGGGAAAGTATGGTTCTGATGAACAACTACTGGCTTCATATGTAAGATCATTTTTATTTTCATCTGAATCATTGGGAGTTTCAGTCAGGTCAGAACCAGAGTTATCACTTAAGGTCATATCTGCATATACTGGTACGGGGAACTCTTCACTGTGAAAGACAGGTCTCATTGCAGATTGCAAATTCGGATACTTAACTGTATATTTTGTTTTAGATGTGATTCCTTTAATATTTGTCAAACAAAAATAACAGTCAGTTAAATGATCCTTCGGTTCCCTCCAAATCATGGGAATTGCAAATGGCATATGATGTGTACCATTTTGCTACCCAGTCAGCAGTCTAACACACGAAACACAGCATGTATTTGGGGCCCAGCTCTTATCAAAATCACCAACTTGACAGCCAAAGTAAAGTTTATAACACTTCTTTACAAGTGGGGTCAAGTTTCGCCTCTGAGACTTGAAGGTCAGCTCACCACAAATATAGCAGAAATTATCTGCATGATTTACACAATTTCTTGGCATGATGAAAAAATAAAGCACAGAAATACAACATGCGCAACATACACAATACACTTCTAAACAGAAAGGAAGGAAATATTTCACTACTCAACAATCTCACAGTCAGCTCAATACTGACACATCACAATGCCAAACAGATCTGAACAGTCTAAACAACAACAATTAACAACAATGAACCTGCACAGTCATGTTTTATTGTGCTTCAGCATGACATTGCAAATAATTTCAATAATACAGCTTGAGTAAAATAGCTACATATGAGGTAACGGTTCCTATGACAGGTCAAAGAAAACGCTAAAATCATATTTTGAAAAGTAGCTTTTACAGAAAAACTATGCTTGATGGAAAAGTTCTGACTACATATCTGAATTCAGGATGGAAAATGCCACTAGATTCACTATTCAGATCTCTTGTGAAAAAAACCTTGTCGACCAGTGTTATTAATATGGCATGATTGTATGGCTAAACATTAGCATACAGTTGCAATATAGGAGTTCCCAGCTTGTTCGCTATGCAGTTTAAATGAAGAAATGGACCATAATCACCTTAAAAAATGTACATCAGTTCACAATATACAGAATAATTATGAAAAATATTGGAGTGTAAGAAGACTAATGACTACATTGTCAACCATTGGGTATTAGAACACAACAAACAACACTGTTTTCAACACTTCCAAGAGAGGAATTGTGAAACAAACATTTGGTTGACATTCAAGTTTTGATTTGCATTTTCTGATTCCTGACATTGCTGCCTTTCCTTTGATTACCACCTTCCTGCCATTTACTTCCCATTTTCCATCATTCATTCTAACTCCTACTTAAATTCTTTCATGACTTCTAACTTTTGTCCCTGTGGAAACGTTGTTCCTCTTTCTTCAATTTTGTTTCTCTTTTGAAAACCGTCACTTTTGACTTTTTTGTATACACTTTAATTTCCCAATATTCACAGAACTTTTGACATCTCTTTTTCTGTTTTTGGGCAGTATGTAATATCAATGAGGTGGCAGGTTAGTGTGTATATATGAATGAGTGACAGGGTACTCTGGTATCCAAATTTAGCCTAAGGTTAGATTACAGTACTAAAGTTTAGTGTATGTTAGAGTCCCCTTAGGGGAGGGGATCTGTTCCCTTCAGCTGCTGTGGTGCGATTGCTGCGGACCCCTAGCACTCGTGGTATCTCTGATGTTACCAAGAGGAACCTTGGGCGCAACATTCGAGCCCCTTCCGAATGGGAGTTGTTCGGATTGGGTTGGACTCGCGGGGGCAGTCTGTTCCTGCAACCCGTGGGAGATTGGGTACCTCTGGCCAGGCTTCGACCACCTGGAGGGGTCAGAGGGTTGCCTAAAAGGTCCTGGTTGCCTGCAGAGCTAGTAGAAGGTGTGCTAGATCATCAGGCGGCCCCACCGAGGTTTTCGGTAGTCTTCCCTGCGGAGTTGACGCACGTAAGTGGCGTATCCACTTCCACCAGTCTTGACGTAGTTTGAGGGGCTTTTTAGGCTCCAGATATTGCCCTAAGGAAAGAGCCATGGAGTTTTCCATTGCTCCTGGGTTGATAGAGGCCAGAGTCGTTGTGAACTGTTAGTGTGTGTGTTATGGGTGTTTACAACATTAGAGCCATGAACAGTGTGACCAATGTCTGCCACATAATAGTTAAGATCATGAAAAACTTAAAACAACTGCGTCCACTCCCAACAATAATTCATGTTTGTTGTTTAGTACTTAAGTACACCATGTTATGGAAAGCAGTAAATAAAGTTTGATTATTAAATTGTAGTTGAAATTATGGATAGTGTGGAGAAAGCAGGAGAAGTTTCACTGCTTGTCCAGCTTACTTTCTTCTGCTATGCAACTATGCTTTAGGGTACCACCGCCTCTTGCCATTGATGTAAAATTGTAGTATTGTAATGGAAACTAGATTGAAGGAAAATTTTTGATGCTAGTGCACTTCCTCAAGCTTAATTCTACCATATTCCCAAGTACTTAAAAGGAAATATATAGTAAAACCATTTCTATGAAGGTTTATTTTGATTAGAGTAGCACACCAGATATTTTTTTCATCTGCTTTTCAGTGATCAGAGCACAGATACATTAGCTGTTTGAAGCATAATTGTGGAATTAGACATAATGAATATGGATTGTCAACACAAGTTCTTGTATATTGCTTGAGTACAATATTCATCCATTAGGAACAACTCAGGAAACTGATGTATGCAGTTTGCCCAGCCATTCTCCGGCTCTGACATTTCTCGAGAGGGGGAAGCGGGCTGTTGCCAGTTCTTTAGAGGGATTTCAAGCAGCACATATACCAATATAAAACTTGGCCAATTATCAAACTTGATGGTAACAACCATCAGGAGGAAGATAGTGGAAATATCAGAAGGCCTTGCATAGATTTCAAATTAACACATGCACCACAACACTACACATCTCTTGAGCCTTTTCTTTCGCATGTCATTACTTTCTCTACCGCATAGATGTACATAAAGTCTTGAATTCCATCCAAAAATTTGATACCAAGATTTCACTGGAAATAGATGTTTTGAGGTTCCCTGACTACAAAAAAGCATTCTTGGGAAAAGTTTGTTTGTGCGCGCCCATGCTAATGTGTACATGAATTCATTGAAGTAAATTTGATGCCTCTTTCTGTGGATGACATAATGTCTGAATTTAGGTTGGGGGCTTTTATTTATAATGTAGAAAATGCAATTCTTGTGCGGGACTCTGGGGGTGTCCATGAATCATAAGAAATATTTTTTTAATAATTACATATAAAGTCAAATAAAATAAGATCTGAAACTTTCCTGGTGACAAATATATTCTAGATGTACTTGGAGAGTTAAGGAGGCTCTGGCCATTTCTTCTGAGAGGAGCATGCTGAACCGTGATGCTGGATTTCTGTTCAGTTCCTCTTGGCAACCAGCTTTAAAAATGGAAGTCAATCAGCTCATGAAGCTTAAATTTAGACAGATTAAACATCTAATTAAGCAGTTATGTTTTCTACGAGTTCACCATCACTGACCTCACTAAATCATTTTGTTTTCTACCAGGTTCATGCCAGTTAACTAGGTGGTGTGTATATATTGGTTTTTTCACAGCTGTATTCATTTATTTATTTATTTATTTATTTATTTATTTATTTATTTTCATCCTTTTATAACACAATACATTCATCATCCGGATGCTCCCAAAACATTGATGGCTAATCATCTATACACCTGACTTGAAGCCTGAGAATATCTATAATACATTATGAAGTCTTTTACACAAATAATCTTTGCAGTAATTCAGTATTTTGTGTGCACAGTATTTATCTATGGGTAAAAGTCAGACGATCTTGGGTAAATTTTCTCTACTTCACAGTGAAAAATAATATTTTGTTCTGGTTACTAGGATTTATGATATTGAAATTTAGACCTCCAAACATAGTGGTTGCAATATTTAGATAATGGCTAGGTGTGGTGATTTTTTGCAAATGTGATATAGTGCGATAAAGTGCGAAATTGACTCAAAATGCTATATAAATGCGAAATCGAATATTTTCTCAAGTAATTACTTTTCCCCAGTACTTTTTCTTCTGGAAACTTTAACTGAAGAGTGTAACGGTTGTTTTTGTTTGAACTGAAAATGAGTCTTGTTTTCTGATCTGACTATTAGTGGGCCATGTAATGACAATATAAAAAAATGATGAATGGTTGCTAGTGGAAGAAAATCAATAATCTTCATAGGTATATGTTCGGTAATCTTGTTTCATGATGATGGAAAAATGTTGCGGTGAATATAAAAAGGTTTTGAATAGTAACGGAAAATCAGTAATCTTCAAAAAGAGATGTTCTGTAATCTTGATGTTGGAAAGACGATGTGGGCAAGATAAAAAGTTTTAATAGTGATGAGTGGACGTGCAGGAGTGAGAAATTTTATGTAATTAATGGAAACTATTAAGGAAGTAAGGATTTATCGATATGCTGTAGGTAACCTGCAATGATTGACTAGGAAAGAAAGTTTGAGTAAAATGTAATCCAGATTATAAAATTAAATTATCTATTTCAAAATTGGACTTATCCAAAATTTTATTTATTTCACTCGAAAGCACACCTGAAAATGAGAGATCTCATGACTCTTATTTAATCAAACACAATCATCAAGAAACAATTCAAACTACAACGAAGTAACCTCGTTACATCTGGCTTCCCGACTTGGGTCTTCGAAACAGTCAACGTGTATCCTGTCTGCAACGAATAGAAAATCTGGTTACAAGATCTGTAGAACTTTTGCATGTTTAGAAAGTTCACTCTTCAGGAACGTGGAAAGCAACCCTTCCTGCTAAATTAGCTTATTGTTCCAACATTGCCCATATTAGATAGGTTTGGTACCTCAAGCGAGTTCAGTTGTTTCACAAAAGAATCTCTCTCTTACCACGCCCTATGACTGTCATAAATCTATCTTCACATTACAGTTAACGGAAAATTTCAATCCTTGTCTCTGAAAACCAATAGCAACCCTAACCATTAACCATTTTGTGTGAAAACTAAAATGGCTTACTTGCATTCAAGTGCTTATATGAAACTTCTTGAAGAAAGTTACCCAAATCTTCTAGCTGTAGTATATCCTTTCCCCCTTGCTCACAATTTGGAATTCATGGTTTAAATCTGTAGAATATGCAAACAGGTATTTAGATGCATTAAAATATTTTGTTGAATCTTTGGATGGAAATGCTGTTGGCTGTTTAGCTCAAATACTCAGTTTGCCCAAGCAGCTCTGCAATATATCTGAGGTCCTACCAACAGCGTAGATGCTGAAAGATATTTCAGTAAATATAATTTGATTGTGAGTGACAGGAGGATTCAAATAACAGAACAGAATGTTGAAATATGTTCACTGCTTTCAGCCATCAACATTATTGAGTCATAAACTTATGAATTATGGTGTAGGCTAATTTTGTGCATTTTCTTTTTATTGTGCTAGTTTTACATCAGTATGGATTTATCTTTTTGTATTATGCAGTGTGCGCTAGTGTGTATCAGCTTGTTCTATATTTCTGTGTATTGCTTTAACCTATATTAATGTAAAATAACGTTCAAGAGGTCCTGAGTTCGAATCTCGGTTAACTCTAAGCTCCATGGACCCTGGACGAATTGAACATCATTTCACCCAATTCATTCACCATCCGATATGACTTAACGTTGGAGGACATAAAAAAAAGTAAAATAATGACACTTTATGCACTTTTAAATCACTGTCATTAATAACCTTCCATAAATGTGTTAAAAATGTTATATAAATAATATTAACATACATAATTTTAATTCAAATTAAATTTTTTTTTCAAACTGCTAATTATCACTACCCCTAATAATGGCCCTAGAGGTCTAGTTTATAGGTAAAGCTCAATGTTTTAGTGGACCACTTATACAGCAATCTGGTTCAACAACATATAGGTTTTAATGGACCACCCCAGTCTGGTAAGGATTGCATAGGGACTGCTCTGACTGAACATCTTAAGAGCTGATTACTATGTGATGGCTTTCAAATGCCATTTTCTTTGCATGACAAGGACATTCTTCTTGACAATTTTCTTGATAATCTTTTGTGTTGTGGTCTTTAACCAAGCAGGATGGCTCCGTGTGGCCCGCATTTGAGAGGTATAGGTTCGATTCCTGTGACCGGCTTACATGACCCATGGCTTTTTTTAGGGGTTTCCTGGGTTGTCAGGCAAATGCTGGGTAGGTTAATTTACATCCACCGAATTTCCTGTACCTCTATTTCATCTACATTATCATTTCACATGTCTTATCTGATGGTCTCTTTCAGGGTAGAAGTGTCAGCAGGAGCCTCAGCATTGCATGGCAGGATGATATGCTCTTGATAAAACTTCCTCCTTCGGTAGAATGATATCCGGTCTTCAATCCTAGTCAGGTGGGGCCATTTTCAGACCACAGTAGGGTGAGCTTCCAGTTCTGGCCTTTTGGGAAGTTTGCAAATGGTTAAGTGTAGGGACCTGCCCTCTGCACTGTCCTTGTGATGGCTGCCCTCTATCTCTAGCCTTATCCTTCCTCACGGGGGTGTCCAACTTGGAGGCATAGGTACAACAGACCAAGATTGGACCTCTGTACCGAATCCTCTCCTTAGCATAATCCAGTCCAGTCGCATCCTTGGAAGATGCTGAATTTAAATACCAAGTTTGACATACCAATACTTCTCATTTTTGAGAAGTAGCAGAGAAAGGTTGAATTTTCATAAGAGTAGCTTTTAGCACTTTTATAAAAATAAACTCTTGGAGGTAGAAATTTTTTTGTTTGGCATTATCCATCTAAAATTCTTCCTCAGGAATCAAAATAGTTGACGGGTTTTCATTTTCCTTGCTAGCGGTACACTTTTCAATCTATTAATTAAAGTTGAATGAGGAATATTGAATTGTGGTTCTACTTACATGATCTCTACTCCATTTCAAAGTTTGATGCACTTCTTAGATACTCTTCAGTGTTTTTCTCTTTTTATCTTTTCTGTTATTTTCTGTGGACCAAACAAAAGGTGAATGCTTCTATAATAATTCTTGAATTCATTAAAAAGTGTTAAGATGTTGGCCACAAAAATATGAGGATTGACCATTAAAGCTCCAGTAATTAACCATGACATTCCAATACTAGTAAACATGTAGTCGATTGCAAAATATTTACTTTTTTAGAAGAAATTTTTTATATTATCAGTAAATATATAGAAAAATAAAATGATTTAAAGTACATTTAACATTTAGAACTTCTGATTCATTAAATAATTGGAGGTTGCAATTTCTACATATATTTTCATTTCATGCAGCACTTTCTTGCAGTTTCCTTAATGTTCAAATTACTTTTTCTTGATTCATTTGTATTTCTTGTAAGATCTCTAGTATTAAATGCACAGTGTGGTGCATATTTTTCTTACAAGTAAATTTATTCTGAAATGCATGAGAATGCTGTGTATTAGTGTCATGGGTATGGCAGTTAGTGTAATTGGTGCAGCAGATCTAAATATTTCAGCGTTGAGGTCGGATATACCAAAGGCTTGTGTACCAGTTCTGCTCTTTGTGAACCTTGTGGCCCGCTAATATATATATGGATTCGACCTGCACTCGAGCATCTTGCTGTGTAAGCTGTGGAGGGAGCCATCTATCCAGCTTATGACAGTGTCCTAGATTTTAGGAAGAAAAATTTATACAGGAGCTAAGGAAAACCTCACCTTTCCTGAGATGTGGTGCCGTTTTGACAGTTTAAGCCTGCCAACAGCACAGACTATGCCTCAACTGTTGGTTTACCTGTTGAGGCTTTCACTCAGATGTACCTGACAGCGAGAACTCCATTACACCCTGCCACATTTGCAACATGAACTACATCTTCAGCCGTGCAGACTAAAACTCCCAAGCTAAAAGTTTATAGTACCAAACCTTCATTGCCTATAAGAAATTGTTTGAAGCTTAAACATAGATGTCATAGTCTAGCCACTGAGGATCTTCAGGCTCCTGGTCTTCAGTGAAATTGCAAGAGGATGGCAATTTTAGAGATGTTGGTCCAAAGTCAGCCAAATAAAAAATAAGGTGCACACTGTCCAGTAGTCTCTTTCTCCCTATGCAAATAGTAGAATGGATTTGGGGAATTTGTGAGATGGATTTGGGGGCATGCTCCAGACATATAGCATTTCATTTCTCAACTGTCAACTTGTTGATATTTGCTTGTCTTCAAGAAACCCATTTGTAGCCTAATCCTGCTTTATGTGTAGTTACACTCCTTGATTAGTCAGTGCTTTTGGACCTATTAGGTATTGATCTTTACCCAGTTAACGTTCACATATCAGACCTAACCTGTACCTGTATGGCATCCTCGCTGGGTTTCCTCACAGTTTTATGCCATGAGACAATAGCTGTTGACAAGACACTGTGGTTTGTCACTACTGTTGGTTGCTATAAGCAGATCTTAATTGCATTTTAGTATTAGGAATGTTTTTAGCTCAGCATTATGAGGAATTTGAGAAGCTGCAATAGTTAGCGAGTCTCAGTGAGGAATGACAATTTTCTGGCTCGGGGCGCCAAGATTCCTGACCACATCTCCTCCCTGTATTGGTTGGATGATTGCCTGCCTCTGCCATGCTTCTGTGGGTGCTGTACGTAGTAAAAGCAGGCATTTAACACTACACACACACACACACACACACACACATACATGAGGCCAGCTGTTGGGTAGCAAAGTGAGATTTGTGGTGGACAACATGGCGCTGGGGTGGGTTGTTTCTTGTTTTTCCCGCCATCTCATTCTACTGGGTGCTCGATCTTCACCTCATGTATCATCAGTGTCATCGCCTGTGGTGCAGCATGTATTAAAAGTGGGCATTAAACACTACACATTTCAAACAAAAGTGAATCGAGAAGATATTGACACATTGCTTCACTCACACTGTTTTTTCACAGGACATGTTTCAAGAGCTTTTGCTCTTATCAGCTGGAACTCGACTAGTGCAAATTGTAGTGGTTTCCTCTTTCTCTGTATCGTCGATAGATGGCATGATGTACTTGTCAAAGATGTCTTCCCATACGGAAAGGTCTATGGGGTGATTAACGTATTTTATTAAAGATGTTTTCAAGTTGATGTCATGTCTAGTATTCAAAAAATGAAAAGCCAGTGCTGATTTTTGTTTCACCATTTTTAATGTTTCTTATATGTTCTTTAGTTTTGATGTCAATATTTCTTTTTGTTTTTCCTATATAAATTTTAGGGCAAGTTTCACATTTGATCTCATAGATTCCTGGTTTTTCTTTGGTAGTAATTGAATTTTTGAGGGGCCTTTTAACAAATTTCTGATATTAAATCTATTTTGAGGTGCAAGAATTAAGTTGTGTGTTTAAGATTTTTTGGAATTTATTATGGACTGATGGATGGAAGGTAAGTTTTTTAAAAAGATTTTTCTCTTTTGCTCCTGTAGGTTTTAGGGTGGCGGTTTCTTTTATTTTCTTAGCCTTGTGGAGTTTGTTAACTGTTTTATCCACTAAATTTGGGTTGAAACCGTTGGACATAGCTACTGTTTTATGGGTAGGTATTCTTCTTGATAATCATTTCTGTTTAGTGGACAGTTGATATACCGAAAGATTAAACTGTTGAAAATGGATGTTGTTGTTTGGGGGTTGAAACTGTTGTTCTTAATATAATTAGCTGTGTGTGTCGGTTTCTGTAAATGCCAAAAGTGAGTTTGTTCATTTTTTTGATCTTGATGTCCAAAAAGGGGAGCACACCATCATCATCTGTTTCCAATGTAAATTTTATAGCTGGATTTTGTATATTCAAAAGTCTTAAGACCATCTTGTATGAGTTTTTTAGGTACTATTGCAAAAATGTCAACATAACGATACCAAACTTTGAAATAACTTGAAGAAGTTTTTGTGATATGTCTTTCAAAAGCACTCATAAATAAATCTGCTCAGAAGGGAGACAATGGGTTGCCATAGCTAGGCCCGTTTTTTGTTTATAGATCTGTCTATTAAAGCTGGAAAAATTCTGATTGATACAAATTTCTGTAAGTTGTGAAAGTTCTTCTATTTCTTCAGAGGATACTTGTATTGATTCCAGCCATTTTCTAAGAAGTGGAATAAGCTCATTGGTAGGTGTATAAAGAAATGACGTCGAAAGAAACTAAAGCATCTGTAGAGTTGATCGTTGTTTTCTTCAGGAGATTTATTCAATTCAAGCGAGTTTTTGATACTTAAATTTTCAAATTTTGTGAAGGATCTAAGGATTTGAACCAGCCATTTTGATAATAGGTGAGTGCATCAATGTTATTAATTATTGGTCTGAGGGTAATTTCAGGTTTATGTATTTTGGGTAAACCAACTTTTTGATAAGAGCAAAAGCTCTTGAAACATGTCCTGTGAAAAAACAATGTGAGTGAAGAAATGTCAATATCTTGTCGATTCACTTTTGTTCTAAGTTGTGCTTCACTGTCTGTACGCTTCTTTCAATTTTATACTTTTTTTTTTTTTTTTTTTTTTTTTTTTTTGGCAGTTGGGTTGGCAGACTCAGGCATGGTTTGGGCTGCTATTTTGTGGTTAGGTAGTTAAGCTTTCCCTTTGTAATCAACTTTCCCTCCCCCCTTTTTTCTCCCTTTTAGTGTTATATTTCACTTTTAACTTTATCATGTTTTAGTATTTTAATTTTGACTTTGGACCCAAATAACCCTCTGTTGACGGCCCCTTAAACCCAAAAACTCACTGGATATGTGAAAATCTTAACAGGTATTACCAGATCAGTAAGTGACTGCATGCTGGAGAGTGGTTGGGACAATCAGTGACAGATATCCGTACACAGCTTATGCATTGTACTACATCTTCATTTATGCATTCCTTCTACTTTGTCTACTACTTCATGATACTACTTGCAATTACTTTCCTGCTCTATGTTAATACCTTGTTGTTTAACTTTGAAAATGACCATTACAAATATTATATTATAAAATAAGAATTATGTACTGCTCTGTTTGAAAACATAACTAAATAGAGAACACTTTTGATGCAGTTGTATGCATTGCTCACTGTGACAAGCAAAGGTTATATTCTTACTCCAAGTAAACTAAACATTAAACAACTCCTAGGCTTGGCATTTGGGGTTGGCAGTCGGGATCACAATTCCAAAGTTTTGTATGCACTGTAATAAATAGATTCATGCTATGGTTACTGAGATAAATAAAATCAGCAAAGGTGTCAAAATAGACAAAACACATTTTTATACTGCTGCATATATCTCAACGCAAAATCAGGATTTTGACTGCCTCTGCAGTCGAGTGGTTAGTGTGCTGTCTGGTTTGAGGTCATGGGTTTGATTCCCAGCTAGTGTGGGGAATTTTTCTTCAACCAAATGATTCCTTCTGTCCCAAAAGTATGGAAGTATGAATTTGGGAGTGAATATGATGAGTGTTTAATATTACAATTGTGATAAAAGCAACTTTTAAGAGCTCAACAAGAAATAAACTGTATAATATTAAGTCCTCCAATATGACCACAGAAATTCAAAGGGGTTGTATAGTTAAAAACCAAAAAGTATGAATGAATGTAACTTTATTTCCATTTTACATAATTGACAATATTTCACAATGGCTGGCCCTGTAGCTCAGTCGGTAGAGCACCTGCCTGCAGTGCTAGGGGTCCTGGGTTCAATTCCAGGAGGTGGAAATGGGGATTTTTCTGCAACCAAGATGATTCCTCATCTTCACTAGAGTCTGAATGTATGAATGAGACAGCGAATGTGTGCGTGATCTAATGATACAACCCAATGAATACAAGTTAACACCATCAATATGTTCCAAAGGAGAACGGTTGCCCATATGACCACTGCAGTTAAAGGCGGGATATAAATGAAAAAAAAAATATTTCACTATATTTCTATTGCCTACCTTATCCTGTGTATAAATTGTAGTATAGACATTCATTAACCTCTTGGCCCCTGGCCTTTGCCTCACCCCTGGGTGCTGTCCCTCTACTTGATCCCTTCTCTATTCTCTTCTGCTCTTTTTTTTCTCCTACACCATTACTCTTTCATCTTTTTTAAAAAATCTCCCATGCTCTTATTCTACCTTTCCACCCTTTCCAGTCAGCAATCTCATGGCTATTCTTTTTGTCCATTTTATCCCATTTTTCCTCCCATATCTTATTTCTCCACTCAACTATTTCTGTGCACTGTATCATATAGTGCTTCATGCTCCATTCTCCCCCACATAACTCACACGCCCCTTTTATCTCTCCCCTTAGGCCCTTCCAATCCTCATCCATGCCAGACCTCTTTCCCCCTTATTGCAATGATCCACGAATTCCTCTCTTCCCCACTCCCTTTTTATTTTTCTAGAGAATCCCAATGACTTTTTACTTTCTAAGATCCGCCATATCTCTTGTCTTCCTAGGTCCTGTCTCCTATTTCTCAGCACCTTCCAAAATCCTTCTCAATTTCCCCCTCAAATGTCTCCCATTTCCGTTTCTCTCATGTTACCTTCTACCTCTATCCACCAACTGCTCTTACTCAAAAAAGTCCTGGGATTTTATCAAAACTTATGCTGGAAATATACTGGAATTTTAAACCTTGTAGACATTGACACCTTGTTGAATGACCAACTCACTTTTCAAGCAGTCGATAATGACCAACCTCATTTAAATGCTTAACAAGTAAGCTTATGGCAATTATTAAATATAAAAGAGGCAAATTTTGGTTTTGAAATGATAGCAGCTGATTAAAATAGGAGTAAAAATGTGTTCCCATTCACCTATATTTTCCACTGACTCTTCTTTTAACTATTCCTACAAACTACTTATAATGCAGATAAACTTTCATTATGCATAACCTTTTTGTTACATTATATAATTCATTTGTAGGATCCAGACTCCAATATGCTTCACTAGTATGGAGTCCTTATACCACCAAATTTATTAAACTTATTGAAGTTATTCAGTACAAATTTCTTAGGTATGTGTTTTTCAAAACTTTTCATTATTTTCCTGAGTTCAAATCATATAATTCATTGCTTCATTTATTCGACTTTAGAAGACTATCACATGGGAGAAATTCAGTTATTGCTTTTCCTTTTCAAATTACTTCATAATATGATTGATGACCTCAACCTAAGACAATTAATAAGTTTTTACGTTCCAAATGTTGCACCTAATAAATTTCATAATATTTTTCTTCCTCAGAAGGTTAATACTGATTCTTATAAATATTACACTATGCATAGAATGCAGTCATTATACAATAAATTACATCCCTTAAACATTGATATATTTCGTATGAAAAACAGAAACTTTGCTTTATCCTGTGATTATTTATTACCAAAAGTAGAATGATTGACTTACTGTACTTGTGAACCAATGTTACCAACTTGTTTTTGTTTTGTTATCATTTATTCTGTAATTAAATTTGTGTTGTTTTTGATACATTTTGTTCATATTGTAACTTTATAGTGAACATTGTAATTGGGGAAACTTGTAATGTTCACATTCAATAAATAAGTAAATAAATAAATTTTACATATAAAAAGGATACAGTACACTAAGGTGATAGATTTTTAAAAATAGGAGTGCTATATGATGGCTTTAAAATCGGGAGAAAAACAAATAGCAACTTATCATTTAAAAATGTATTTGAAGATTCAAGCCAATAATAAAGAAAATCTCGGTAATGTTATGTCCAAACAGTTTTATTTGTGAAAAAACTATTTGTAGTGCGTTTTTGACACTTCTTCACTTACATTTTTATATTATTGAGGGACTACTTTTGGAAGCCGTTGCATCCATTTTCAACCTTGAAGGTCCGACTATTGTCTGTTATCTGCTCTCTTGTCTCTGGTGGTGGAACTATGAACTTTATCAAATTATCGACTGACGGGATTTCAAAGTTCATTACTGTCCTTGTGTTTACATATTAATATGGACCAACTTTGAATAGTTTTTTCAAGATATCCCGCATCCTTGCCAGATACAACATCAGGACCTTCTTCACAGCCCCTAAGAAGCTCCAACAATATTTAAGACCGATAAAAGACCCTCTCCATCTCAAGGTCCCGGGAGTGTACAAGATTCCCTGCAAGTGCGGTAAGGTGTATGTAGGCCAAACGGGATGCACGATAGAAGAAAGGTGCAAGGAACACAGACACAATATTCACTTGCTACAACCAGATGAATCGGCAGTGGCCAAGCATTGCATAGAGGAAGTACATAAAATTAACTTTGAAGACACCGAAGTATTAGAACACACTGGCAGATATTGGGATAGAATCATCAAGGAAGCCATCCAAATCAAATTGCATCCACAGAATTACAATAGAGACTATGGGCTCCAGCTAAGCCATGCGTGAACAACAGCCATTAGGAACACCTACAATTACAACAACCCTAGTCACCCCGGACAAAGAACGGACCTTCAGGAAAACACCTTGGCAAACAGTGAGCACAGCAACTCTAGTCACGTTGAAGTTTTATTGAGTCACACTTGTTTACACTCACCTTCACTTATTATTTTTAAAAATGCTGGAACGTTTTCCAGGACATTTGCCCTCTTCCTCATCAGTTTAGTGACTGACTCTCCCCCTTCCTTTCCTCTTCCATCTCCTGTATCTGATCCTGTTGCCATCTGGTGTTAAGAGCGCAAAGTTTTAACACTTCATTAAGTGGTGGGATTTCAAAATTTATAACATGTTCATTGTTTTTAATTATGTGGATGTCTAATTCTATTGGTGATTCTAATGCTTTCAACAGTTTTATATTTTACCCAATGTTGTGGTTTTCTTTAAAAAAAAAATCAATATAAAACAGGCCACACAGAATAAATTCAACCTGAAGAGCGTTCTAAACAAACTTCTTAAGAATACTATTGAAAACACACTGAAATCCGGAATCTATCAGATCAATTTTGAGGATTGTGAGAAGTTCTACATAGGCAAAACGAAGAGAAACTTGGAGATCAGGCTAAAGGAACACCAGAGAAACATAAAACTAAAGCAGATAGACAAATCTGCTGTATCACATCATTTTTGGAAAGAAAACCACAACATTGGGCAAAATATAAAACTGTTGAAACTATTAGAATCACCAATAGAATTTGACATCTGGGAAAAAATCCACATAATTAAAAACAGCGAACATGTTATAAATTTTGAAATCCCACCACTTAATGAAGTGTTAAAACTTAAGATGGCAACAGGATCAGATACAGGAGAAGGAAGAAGAAAGGAAGGGGGAGAGTCAGTCACTAAACTGCAGAGGAAGAGGGCGAATGTTCTGGGAAACGTTCCAGCATTTTTATAAATAAACAAGTGTGACTCAACAAAACTTCAACATGAAGAAAACTTCACTGTTAATAATGCTTCTATTTGTATTTTTTTTTTTTTTTTACCGTGGAGGGGAAAAACCCAGTTACAGGCGACGGCCCGCGTGCGATGGCCGACAGTGTGAGGGTCCCTGTGCCCTGAGGGGGCCAGGTGTACTCACTAAAAAACCCCACCACGTGTTAGTTACGTGACTTATATTATTTTGCGTGCACTTATTAACATGCTTAGTCGGGTCCCGCATAGCACCCCGGTTAGTATGTGGTATCTATTAAGCTGGCATGCGATGCATGCGAGCGCGTCTATGTTGCTTCTTGGTGGTGACCATGAAACCTGGGCACCACCAAGTGTAATTTATGCTTTACTTTACTTATGTACATGTGGCTGAGGCCGGGTAGGCCTGTTGGTCAGTGTTATGTGTAGCTTATCTATTATATATGTGTTTTTCGTATTAGTTCTACTTATGGCCCCAGTATTCTGGGTTTGTCAATAGTTAGTACTTGGCATGCAATTTGAACTATGTGTTCGGTCGTCCATAGTTCCAGCGTGGCCGTTCTTCATTTCCTTAATCCATGCGTTGTCGTCGGTGTGTCCTACTCCATCTGCAGTCGCCCGCTGTCTCTGCGCCTGTAGGACACTGGTGGGAGACCCTCTAACTCCCGGACCGCCTTGACTGTTGTCAAGGGCTTGGAGGGCTCTGTGCGGGCAGTGTTCTGAAAAGAGTCAGTAAGAAAAAGATTAATGAAGGGAAAGTAGGGGTGTCAGCCTAACTGTCTGTGTCAGTTGTCCCTTAATAGGCTGTTCAGGAAGTTCTGAACGTCGTCTTCGTCGTCATCATGTGTGAGTCTTCTTTCGAACAGTGATAATGGTCGTGCGTGTGTGTTTATTTCTGTAGTGTAGTTTCCGAGTCGTGAGATTAGAGGATTGTGGTGTATTTCGAGATCTTTATATGTGTCGTATGTTAGTTTCTTAATGAATTCTTCTACTGCGTGCATTTTTAGTTCGCTGTGTAGTAGGTCGGCTGGTGCTGTGTAAGGTACTTTTGCTATCGTTCGTAGTATTTTGTTTTGAAATTTTTGTAATTTTAGAATATATGTTTTGGCAGCATACCCCCAGACCGGCGTTGCATATGTGAATATGGGCCTTATGAGAGTTTTGTATAGAGTGAGCCCTAAATTCATGTTTATGTGGGAGTTCATGTTTATGAGGGGGTAAAGCTTGCCCAATTGAGCGTTGGCTTTACCCCTGATTTGGTGAACGTGCTCTTTCCACGTCAGCCCTTGGTCCATTTTGAGTCCTAGCCAAGTGACTGTGTCCATCCATTCTATATTTTCTCCGAATATAGAGAGTGGGGGGAGCTGGTGTTTCCCCAATCTGTGCTATTTGTAATATTTAACTCTAGTCTCACCAGACAAAAGACCAACCTCCGAGAAAACACAATAGCGGACAGAAAACAGCTCAAACCAACTGGCCCAATCACAGATAATCACCTGCTCATTGGCCAGGGCAGCACAAGCCCTACCCACCAGTTGATTGTATAGTGAGAAGAATTCAGTCATTTAATGCTTGTCATGAAACCTTCAAGTCTTACAATAGTTTTTTCAATTAATTTTGATGTCACTGTTGCTGAATTCCTCCAATCATGCATAGTTTTATTTTTGATGAACAGGTTGCTTTAATAAGATCTACATTTTTTATTTAGTAAGATTTTGTGTATCTCTTATGGTTTACTATTTATACAGTCATTGAAAATGAAATGGGCTTTACAAGTTATTTGCAGAAAGTTTTAAGATATACAATTTTTTTTTTTATGCAAATAACTTAAGCATGAGGTATTTTAATCAAAATTGTTAGTCTATTTTGAGAAAATAAATAGTGAAAACAATTTCCAATAGAAGTATAGTTTAGAATGGGCAGATGTTCTAGAAAATTTTAGTATCTCATCCTTCTAAGATGCTGAATTTAAATATTAAGTTTTCTATTTGATGACCAGTTTATTCGAATGCACACATATAAGTGGACTTTTATGACTTTTTCGATCTATTCTTAAATCATCATCACTATTACAAAAACTTAGTCCGGTATTCTGTATTAATTAAATAAATATGCTGTTTGTCAGTGATGCTGTCAATTGCCAAGAGTTTTGTCCTGCAGGAGTTCCTTTACATGCCAATAAACCTGACATGAGCCTGTCTATTTTAAGCACACGTAAAATCCATTGATCTTAGTTGGTTTAGAAGCAACATTAATTCAGTTCAATTCAATTTATTGCTCTTTATAACAAGTACAATAGTATACACAATTGAAAACTTGTTTAAGGTCATAGTCCAGTTAAAAATAAATAAAGACAATCGAGTAATAACAGTTAAAGTGCTAAAATAATACATAAAGATGATTGTAATACAAATACATTGATAAAAAGTTACTGTAGGTCAACTACAATATCATTATCATTCAGAAATTCTTCCACGTCACAGTAAGCTTTTGATTTAAGAAAATTAGTTAATATATGTTTAAACTTAGGTAATGGAGTAATATTTCAAAAATTTATTTGTAATTGAATTTAGAATCAGTTTGCCAGCGTCTAACACTGAGCCACACACACTGACCCATGTTGATCGAAATTCACATTTGCCAATATGTTATACCCAATGTGGTGACCAGAGTTAAAGAATAGTACCAACATAGTCCATGCATGTCATTGAAGTAGACTAAAATGGATACCCAGTGCTTGGAATTATGATTATTAAAAAAATCTGAGATAAGCCTCTGATTGGAAGGAATAATGGGCAAGTGTGGAGACGGAAGGCAGAAGATAGAGATGAATGGAGGCAAAAGCTGAGGGAGGCTGAGGCCCGAAAGGGGGCTGTGAAAGTCATGTAGTAATAGTACTACATGGCAAAGCGAGAAAGCATATCGTGAAAAATTTGCAACACAGATGTTTACCTCAGCTTATCGCACATACATGGTCTGTCCAGTGTATGTATAGTCTGTTCAGATATAATCATGTCTTTTGCAATTTTACGTCCTCCAACATTAAGTCATATCGGACGGTGAATGAAATGGGTGAAATGATGCTCAAATGAGTCCGGGGTCCATGGAGCTTAGAGCTACCTGACATTCGTATTGAAGGATAAGGGAAAACCCCGGAAAAAACCTTATGCAGGTAGCTCACCCTGACCGAGATTTGAACTTGGGACCTCTTGAATGTGAGGCAGTCACGCTACCATCTACGCGGGCTAATCATGTCTTCTGGACAGCAATGTGTCATACATCGGCAGGCATGTGAAAACATATTGTTGCAAACCCATATCTACGATTGCGCTGCTTGTTTACACAAACGGAACTGATAGGCGGGCAGTGTGAAAACCAAGAGCTGGCAGACGAAGATAACAGGTAGATAAAGTTCTGCTGAAACAAAAAAACTGAGATAAATGGAAATTTCTAGTTACTTCTTGACGGATAGGGTTTCAGTGTTTGGAAGGTTCTGGTGAAATCTCGATTGACAGAGAAAAGTTGTTTTTCTTTATTGTTCCGGAAATATCTCGAACTTATTATAGGAATGAGGTATTTAAGGAAGTGCCAACTCGCCAAGAGTTAGTTGTAAACAGAGTGAGTCACGAGAGGTAAGCAGAGAACAGCTGAGAGTGTTGTTGTAAACTGAACGCTGTTTGTTATTGTAATCGACCTTGGAAGATTGTGTTGTGTTATGTGATGTAATTTTTGCTGCTACGGAGTGTATTTCTAGGCAAGTAAAGAACATTTGGAATATCTGCAACTCGGCCTTTTAATTCTATGAACCCACGAAGTCACAATATCATATAGACACACACAGCTTCCAATCACTCTTTGTGTTTCGTAACTTACTGTACATCAACTTACTAATATTTCACTCTTCTAATCGACCAGATAAGACCCGATAAGAGACGATCACAGTGTTAGTCACCTGAAGGTCGATAGGCCTCAATGCTCTGTCGAGTAATAGTAGTAGTAATAGTAGTAGTAGATATGGTTTTATCATGTATTACTTTTTAGCTTCAAGGAGATTAGGGGAATACAGTAAGCTTGAACAATTAAGCAATAATAAAAATTTTTAAGCATCAACTGTGGTGACTTCGAAATTGTTCTCTTTGTATCACTGCAAGGTGCAAAAAAAAAAAAAGAATGGTGATTTTCTATTGGAGAAAAATATAAGTATTTGAAACATTCAAGCTAATGACAAATATCTTGGAATGGCTAATGCCATAAAAATGTTTATTTCAGATAATTGGAATTAGGGGCATTTGAGTGGCCCATCCTGTATTGGAAATGAAAGACTGGTTAATTTTGTTCAGAAGGCCTCTTTGAAAGTCTGTAAGTTTTGTTATTTTATGTTAATGTCAATTCTCATGATCATATCAGTACCATCAGAGTGCTGGAATTTTGTCCCACAGGAGTGTTTACATGCCAGTGAATCTGCTGAAAGATGCTGTTGCTTTTAAGCACATTTAAAAGAAAAGCCATTTACCTGGGCTGGGTTTGAACCTGAAACCTTGTGATGTGTAAACTAGTACCTAATAAATTGAGCAACCTTTATGTGCTGTAAATGTACTACAAGGGTCATCAGCTATATTTTCCCTTCCAAAGAAACTCATGCTAAGATTTTTTTTTATGCTTGGGAATGGAAAAAAAAAAATGGCCTATGCTGGGTATGATCCTGCAACCTTGAGAGTAAGAGACTTAGGAAGCTATCCTAAGAAAATTCAAATAGGAATGCATTTGTCAAATAAACATCTTAAATATTTGGTATTTTAATCCAAATTTTATGATCAAATTTGAGAAAGTAAAAATTTTCCATCTAAAGGGTATTGGTATGGGGAAATGTTCATGCCATGTCCTTGGAAGATGTTCACTTAGATGCCAAACTTGATATTTAGCAGACTTATTGCAGCATATCTCAACCATTGCAGCTTTCTAATTTCCTAAGCTCTTCAGGCCTAGACAGGTTAAAAATGCAATTAGTCGATTTCCTCCAAAAAAAGCTCCTGGTGAAGACTTGTTTGTCCAACCTTTGCTTGCACATCTTCCAAAAAAAAACTGTAGTCTTCTTAACGCAAATTTAAAATGCTATTCTTCGCTTGACTTACTTCTCACAAAGATGGAAACATGCATCAGTTGTTATGATACCTAAACCCAACAAAAATAAATGTGATCCTAAAAGCTATCACCCAATAAGTCTGTTATCTGTATTATCTAAAGTATTTGAACGGCTATTGTTGCCTAGTCTTGTTGTACAGCTTGAGGAAATCATACCATCCACTCAATTTGGATTTAAGCCATTGCACTCCTGTCCACAGCAACTTCACCAAATGGTTGACCAAATTATGGACACACATGAAAATAAGCAAGTGTGCTTAGGTCTGTTCCTTGACACAGAGAAAGTCTTTGGTAAAGTGTGGCATAATGGGTTACTACTGAAGATCAGGAATTATGTCTCCAATACATATTTCAGAAAATAGCATCCTATCTGCATAACCAGTCTTTTTCAGTAAAATATCAAAGTGCACAATCCAAATCACAACCGATGCTCTCTGGTGTTCCACAAGGAAGTATTCTAGGCCCACTTCTTTATACAGTGTATACCTCAGACTTTCCTCAACATGCTCAACTAACCATTGCACAACAATAGAATACTTGAAATTTACAGTTCATTACGAAGACTACAGGGTCTAAAAAAAGAAATACACTTCCAGTGGATTCCATCCCAATGTGGAATTACAGGCAATGAAATAGCAGATTCCTTGGCAAAAAAAGGAACACAAATAAAACAAGGCTGCCAACAAAAAACCTCATTCCACACATCAAAACTACATATAAACAATAGAATCAACTTATTCTGGAAAGAAGAGAGCAAAGAAAAAAGTACCAACAAGCAATGGAAAATTCTACAAGGAAGTAAAAAATCTCATCCCAGACTACCCAAGAAGCAGTACTGTTGCCATCTTCCGACTGACTACTGGCCACGACTGTTTGGCTGCTCATCTACACAGGATTAATATTTTTGAATCCCCGACCTGCACACTGTGTAGGGCCCCGAACTCATTGATGGATGCAGATCATCTGCTCCAGTGTAGTGCCCTGACAAAAACAGATGGAGAACTGACAGCACAACTAGTCACATGTTATTGGGAGGCCAGAAGAAAAATGGAAATTCTCCAACTCCATGCATTAGCAACCAACCAACCACATATAAAAAGCAGATAACATATTAACCCATAGTTCTTGGAGGAATCACTATATGCACCGCTCAATCAGTTTGTTACCTCGACCTCATATTGGTCAGTAAACTAACTTGGAATCTCCACATCACATAACTTCTCTCAGGACTAAGACACCGAATCCAACAAATCAAACACGTAATACAGTCAAAATCGCCTCTTGCAATGCCATACAAACGCATTCTATACAACTCACTCATTAAACCTATTTGGCAATATGGTTGCTCCATATGGGGCTCTGCTGCAGCGTCACAAGTAAGAGAATCCAAGTAATCCAAAACAGATACCTAAGATTGATCACAGGCACCCCATGGTATGTTAGCAACACCACACTTCACAGGGACCTGAACATACCAGAAGTGATAGATGTCATCAGAACAAGCTACACCAGACTATACCAAACTCTTGCCAATCATCCAAATCCACTACTACAAGACATTTTCCTACACCCCACCCCCCCTCCACAACTGCAAAGTAGAAGACTAAAAAGAAAACGACACGACCTGCTCATTTAATATCGTGTGTTGTATGTATGATAATGTGTTCTCTTTTGTTTTGTGATTATAATGTAATATGTTAATATTTAAATGTAACTGATGTAGGACTGTTATTGAACAGCATCCTAACACACGCTTCAAGTGATGTAATATTACTCTTGCTCACAACTATAAGTACCATAATGTATTTGGATATAATAAAGTTTATCGACAATTAAAAAAAAATACAGCAGACTTATTTTTTTTGCTCTTCACACAGGCAACATTTCTTAACTTACAAGAGAGCTCGAAACCTGTGTTCCTGATGAGATCTCATCACATTTTTGTGTGGAATGCAAAACATGCTGTATACTTATTGCTCTGGTAGGGGAGGGGTTCCAACCCTTTCAACTGCTTATTGTGAGCGCTGCGGACCCCTAGCACTCGTGGTACTTCTGATGTTACTAGAAGTACATCGGACTGAACTTTCCGAGCCCCTTCCACAAGGAAGTTGTTCAGTTGCGTAGTTTCGGCGAGGCAGTAGTTCCTGATACCTATGGGTATTGGTTACATTTGGGAGGTCTTCCCTCCCAGGTGTTGTTGAGGGGCCTTAATGTTCCAGGTACTTGCCTGCAGAGCTAGTGGCATGCTGTGCTAGATCACTGGCAGCCCGACCGAGGTAATTGGTAGTCTTCCCAGATGGGTTTAATGCACCTAAGTGGCATATCCACTTCCATCTGCAAGAAAGAGCTTTTTTTTTTTTTGTTAAGAGTAGCTGTACTTCCATAAATCCCTGCATTTAAAGTAGCTTAGCTTAGAAAAGAGTCCCATACATCTCTGTGGGAGTGGTAAGAGGTGTGTCATTGGTTACTAAGGCTTTGTGATGACATCCAAATCATTGTCTGCCTTGCTTGTATAAGGAACAACAACAACAATCTAACGTGATAATTTCTGTTTATGCAAACATTGCCACACATCACAAGCTTATCACCATTAACTTACTTCCCCGCATCCTGCAACCACATAGAGCTTGGTTCCATATAGTACTTGACACATTCGTCACCAATAACACACTGACTTTCGCACAACCAGGTTTGTGCATGTGAAGGCTTGATGGCTCGCATACTGAAATCGCCATCATTGCCAGGAACTTCATGGAATTACAGCCACTCGACCCAGGTATTGCCCTATGGAAAGGCCCATGGAGTATGCTTTGGCAGCTCCCTGGTTTCAGAGGGGAGGCCTCGACTTCCAAGTGGACCCTTGAGCCTCAATGTATACTTATTGTAGCTAAATAGAGTAAGTAGAGACTGTTGTTAAAAGGGAGATAAAGAAATTGTGTGTACTCGCCAAATCAGTAATAGAGGCTTTCTAACATACGGCATAAGGAACAAAGAAACATATGCATCCTCCTAAAGTATTAGGAAATTAGCAGTAAAAGTAGTATATTGAGTAGTATGTCTGAATTTGGTTAATATTAGCTGATGGTCAACTTTGGGCATGTCTACCTCAATGAATTGTTTTATTTCACTAGTTTAATTACCAGTATCCTTATAAATTAAAGCTAGCTAGTTATCTATTACATAATTTTAATTTAGCCATATATATATGCTACTTGCCAGCTTTTACAGGCCACAGTTTATCCATCATGATCATGTACTCCCCCTTCACTGCTCTATAACAATGTACCAGTAGTGACTTTTGGTAATACAAGTATCAGTTAACAATGGCATGGATTGTAAAGCTAACTCCCTCACATAAATCTTTTCTCGTAATGGCATTCTGATGCTCTGTGACAATTTTTTATTATAGTTTGTTTTGAAGTGCAGAATATGATGTAAAAATCTGTATACATCCCAGGAAGAGTTGGTAATATTTATTGTATTACCAAGAATTTCAGCAAAAAGCATTCTAAATTTCATGTCATTTCATTCTTTGTTGGATGAGTGAAATGTGTATGGTTTTAATTTCGCAAGTTGGCACGTATGCACATCTTATTCAATATGCAAAATAGATTTAGATCAATTTTAGTACCGCATGTAAACCTAATGATTGCGCTATATGTGTTTGGAGGAATTTAGTAACAGTGACGCCAAATTAATCTCAGAACTGTTTGTAGTTGGTTTATTAATACTCGCCAGTTGGAAAGAGATTGAAAATGGAGGCGAATGTCTTTGAAACTAGTCTCTCATAAATATAAACAAGTAAGTGATGAGTATTAATAAACCAACTACAAATAGTTTCTGAGATTGGTCAGTCTTATCTCCATTGGTCTTAATGAAATAAGCCACATAAATGCTTGCTGAATTTTAGTCTTTCATGACACTAAAGTATCAAGCAACATAAAAGACAATATGTGCAAATAGGCAGTCCATCAAAAGGCTTTGAACCAAGAGACCCAAAAACATCCTAATGGGCTGCACAGTGTTTTGCCTGTCTGTGCTGTTGGCACTCGTTGCCATCCGCTGTGATCATAGAAAGGCGTGGATGAAACCATGCGACTTTTTGAAACTGCTTTTAAAGGCTTTACTTACCCATGCCCAGTGGGTAAAGGAGATGGTGAATTTGGCCACCGTCATTGTCCATACTTGTTTGCCACCTCCCTCACCCACTGTAGTTCACGTTGAGAAGTGCTGGCAATTTCCTGGTGGATATTTTGTTTTAATACTTCGAGGGTGTGTGGGTTTGTCTTGTACACTTTATGCTTTGTTACTCCAGAGGTAAAAATCACAGAGGGTTAGGTCGTGGATCAAGGGGGCCCAAATCTCTACTAAACCCTGGTAAGGGGGTGGGTGGTAAATTGTATTCACATATGTAGGGTGTCAACTATTGACTCTAAAAGCATTAGCCTTATAACTCTTTCTCTGCTAATGGAGAAATGCCAGCATTACTCAACATGAACTATGGCAAGTGAAAGATAGTTTCCTAAAGAGATGCTGTATAATTTTTTTTAATAAACTTACAAAAGTATTTCCAGATTTTCATGCCATGCTGTATTTATTTTGTTTAAATTACATGTTAATAGTTCTGGATTCTTTTTACATTGAAATATTAGATTGTATGTTGCACATTTTGTTTGTACTCTTTATTCATAAACATGAAATTAAAGAAGCTTATGGGCAAGTTTTTAAACTCGGCAATGTATTCTTTGATGGATCTCTTCACCAGAGCATTGTTGAATTACTGTAGGAATCTGCAGATGCTCTGTTGGCCTACTTTTTTATTCCCAGAAGGTTTTCTGATCCTCTCCATCAGTATTAGCTACTTAACGACTGATGAATGAAATGTCCACTAGCTGTGCACAAACTACAGGTGTCAAGTGCAAGGGTTCATAAAGGCTGGTTCACAGTACCCAGAATGAAAATGGCAATGCACATTGATAGCAAAATGGAAACTTGGATTTTGCGAATTGGGATATTATTTGTTTGTAAAAGACCATGATATCGTAAGATTTAAAGCTTTCATGGTGAGTATTATTAATGATGGCTTTACGGGTGATCAGCCATGTCAGATTAATTAATTTGAGCTTTTGGCCATTCTAAGCTCCATGGTCTTCAGAAACTTGAGCTTAGAATGACCGAAAACTCAAATTTAATTACTTTCACTTGGCTTGTCACCCTTGAAGCTCTAATTAATGACCATGATGTTGTTTCACCTTCATCCAGTTGAGCTAACATAATGTAGGTAATTAATTGTTCTTTCATACTAGTTGTGTGTAGGATGCACTATGACAGGGTAGAGCCAGACTGAAAAGTTCAATGCCATAGCCGAGATTTGAACCATGGATCTTTGGTCTCCGTCCAGCCACTAATCATTGAGCTACTATGGCCAATGTGCCAACATGACATTAAATTCTCCATCTGACATGAGTGAGCTACTATAGCCAATGTGAGTCAGATGGAGAATTTAATATCATGTTGGCACATTGGCTATAGTAGCTCACTCATGTCAGATGGAGAATTTAATGTCATGTTGGCACGTTGGCTATAGTAGCACTCGTGTCAGATGGAGAATTTAATGTCATGTTGGCACATTGGCTATAGTAGCTCACTCATGTCAGATGGAGAATTTAATATCATGTTGGCACATTGGCTATAGTAGCTCACTCATGTCAGATGGAGAATTTAATGTCATGTTGGCACATTGGCTATAGTAGCTCACTCATATCAGATGGAGAATTTAATGTCATGTTGGCACATTGGCTATAGTAGCTCACTCATGTCAGATGGAGAATTTAATGTCATGTTGGCACATTGGCTATAGTAGCTCACTCATATCAGATGGAGAATTTAATGTCATGTTGGCACATTGGCTATAGTAGCTCACTCATGTCAGATGGAGAATTTAATGTCATGTTGGCACATTGGCTATAGTAGCTCACTCATATCAGATGGAGAATTTAATGTCATGTTGGCACATTGGCTATAGTAGCTCACTCATGTCAGATGGAGAATTTAATGTCATGTTGGCACATTGGCTATAGTAGCTCACTCATGTCAGATGGAGAATTTAATGTCATGTTGGCACATTGGCTATAGTAGCTCACTCATGTCAGATGGAGAATTTAATGTCATGTTGGCACATTGGCTATAGTAGCTCAATGGTAAGAGCGGCTGGACGGAGACCAGAAGATCCGTGGTTCAAATCCTGGCTATGGCATTAATTTTTCAGTCTGGCTCTACCCTTTCATAATGTAGGTAGTCGACATCAGAATTTGATTAGAGTAAAAAAAATTTAAATCCAGATCCTAGGTGTGCAAATTATGATAAAATGGTTTATCCATGTATTTACTATACATATAAAAATCATGCACAAACTTTTAACAGAGCAAAAGCATTTTATTTGCAAGAAGGTCTGCTTTGTTATGTATCAATAACTCTAGCTGCCTTAGCTTTAACAACCAGCACCCTTTCAGGAAATGTTTTGCAAGTAAGTGTGTTGTCTTGATCGCCTTTGGAATGTGTGTTTTTCCAATTCTAGCTTTTTCTTGCAAACAATGAATATGTGTGCAAGTAAAGTTGTTAAAATGTTACACTAATGTTTTCTTATATCACTCTTAATTTTACTGGACTGTTTAAATATTCCTGTTTCTTTGTGTCAACATGTATTTGAAACTTGACCAAGTGCTCTTTCCCAAAACCAGGAAAGCGTCCCGGTAATTGTGAATGTTCATGTTATAACACATGTATTTTGACTTATTTGTCCTGACTTCTGTTATGGGTTATTGTGAACCAGCTTTAAAGAATGCTTGGGTAGATCATTTAAGCTTTGAACACAAAACTATGGATGCATTAAATAATTTATATGCATTTTATCTTCTTTGAGGATATTTTCTTCAAAGGAAAAAAAATGATATTGAGGATTATGCAAATTAACACTGAAGTAAATACTCTTTTGTGAAGAATACTGTGAATTTAATAGCAATGAGTTAATTTAGGGTTTCAGGATGAGTAGAATTTTGAGTGTGGTGAAATAGGAATTAAACCATTTAATACTTCTATAAGTTTTTTAAACTTGTGTAGAAGAAGTGTCAACAATGTCACCAGTGCATATTTGCCAGCTTTTATGATTTCCTGTAAAATACACATGAACTGCAAAGGAACCGTTTTTGCAGCTTTTTGGACAGGTGCTAAGAATTTCACCAAAGACATGACAAAACATTAAATTCTATTTCATTATGCTGTTCGCTTAAGTTTACAGACTGAATGGTACACATTCCTATGATAGACCAGAGCTTATCTGTGTGTCTATCCATCATGATCATGGTCCACCTTCACTGGACTGTAACAAAATGTATAGCACCACTAGTGACCTCTAGTAAATGGTATAGTGTTATGATAGACCAGAGCTTATCTGTGTGTTTATCCATCATCATGATCATGGTCAACCTTCACTGTACTGTAACAAAATGTATAGCATCACTAGTGACCTCTAGTAAATGGTATACAGTGTTATAGATCAGAGCTTATCTGTGTCTATCCGTCATCATGATCATGGACCACCTTCACTGGACTGTAACAAAATGTATATCACTAGTGACCTCTAGTAAATGGTACACAGTGTTATGATAGACCAGAGCTTATCTGTGTGTCTATCCTTCATCATGATCATGGTCCACCTTCAGTGGACTGTAACAAAAAGTGTAGTACCACTAGCAACCTCTAGTAAATGGTATACAGTGTTATGATAGACCAAATCTTATCTGTGGTCTATCCGTCATGATGATCAGTTCCGCTTCATTGGACAGCAACAAAATGTAGTATGCAGATTTAAAATGATTGCACTGTGAAATGACCTTCAGCAACCAGCAATAAATGAGTATCAATGTTCAATGATGCAATATGAATTTTAAGTCAGGTCCATCACATAAATTACCTTATTAATGCGACATTGCTGTGAGGTATATTTTTCCATTTTTGTGATAGTTTCTGCACTTTACTTCATATGAAGCACAAAATGTGGACTCAAGTGTGAATATAGCCTAGGAAGTGTTTTATAAAAGGAAATTCCAGTTTATTGTACACATAAGTTTTCTACATTTACTGCAGTGAAATTTCATTGCATTGTAAATTTCATTCATAAGTTAAAGCTTTGCTAGTCGAGGGAAATTTTTATAGCCTTCAGTTTCAGAAGGTTGGCAAGTATGTCAGTTCTATAAACCTGTGCTTTTGTTTGTATACGTTTGGCAGTTCTGACAAATAAGCCTGCTGAACCAATTAAACCATTCAGATTCATTATAAAACAAAAGTGTATCTTAATATTGAGGTACCATTGAAGTAGCCATTGCTGCAATACATTGCTCATAGGTCGAATGACTTGAAAAGCTTGCCCTGTAGCGAGAACACAGTGAAGGTTCTTGGCTGCTTTTCTCTTGTCACAGATATGTTTCTGAGTGCAGTTCTTTGAATTTGCTTGCTCTTTGCAGAATATGGTATTAAGCTTTAGAGTGTCTGAACTGCAGATGCTTTTGGGTTTTGCCGGAAGAAACAAATCTGGAAGAAAGACTGAATTGCAAGCCAGAGCTGTTGAACTGCTGCGACTGCGATCTGCTCCTGTGCAGATGAAGATTAAGGACCTGTATAAATCTATACAGTAAGTGTGCAAACATCTTGGAGCACAAGATTTTTGTACTATTTTATATTTCATGTGTTTCATTTGGGTCCATATTCATAGCCAATACATAAAAAGGAATACATAAATTTTCTCCTTTTAATAATTGAATCCTAATTATGTTTGGTCTTGATAGACATTACTTAGAAAAGGGATTTGGGTATACTGTTCATCACTTTCCCTTAAACCTTTGCAAAGGAAACTATTTGGGAAACGTGTAGGATCATTAATATTTATGGTATTGGACTGTATTATGCAATAAGTTCTAGAAAAATAATAGGACCTTTTGTTTATTAAAATGAGATACACTGTGTTTGAGAGGTAAAGATTTTAGTGCATGTCTGCCTGCCAATATTTCCCCTGCAAAGAGGTTTTCTCGTGCAGTGGAGAGAGCCTCCAAATGGATTATTACAGTTTATGACCATATATTGGTTATACAAGGTAGTAACCTATAACTTCCACCACAGATGTCCCTGAAGTAAAAATATCAATTGAAAAGCAACTTTCACAGACAAAATTAGGGGAGGAGCTCATTTAAGTAAATGATGCAGCCGTTCAGAAATGTAAGCAAATATGATTTTTAAAATACACTTGTATATTTTTTTAAGTGGAAAGCCTATATTTTTTATGCAGTTGATAACCTGGAAAATTACAAGAGCTGATCAACAAAGACAGACTGATTTTTTTTCACAGATGTTTATTATTGCAATTCAGTGTTTACTACTGATGTTTTTGAAAGTAATCCCCTCCTACTTCAATGCACTTTTTATAGTGTCTCTGCCAGTCTTTGAACATGTGCTAGAGACCATTCTTTGTCAGGTCCTTGAGAATTGCCTCACTTTTCTTGAGCACTGCTTCAGAGTTCTCAAATCGAATACCCCTAAGCTTTGCCTTTAGTGATGGGAATAAAAAAAAAAAGTTGCAGGGAGCAAGATTGGGGCTATAAGGTGGATGTGGTACACAGGTAATGTTGAATTGAGCCAGAAACTGCATGACTTATTTGAGACGTGAGGCCATGCATTGTCATGATGAAGTCGCCACCCAATCTGAGAAAGCTCTGGTCGTTTCTTTGCAATGTGCTTCATCAGTGTAGCCAATACTGACGTGTAGTACGCTGCTGTAACAGTAGTGTGAGGGGGAATTGCATGCTGGTAAATCAATCCATTACAGTAAAAAAATATGATCACCATCACTTTCCCTGCAGAGGGAACAACTTTTGCCTTTTTTGGTGTTGGAGAACCTGGCAATTTCCATACTGTGCTGGCTTGTTTTCCTTCAGAATCATAATGTTGCAGCCATGACTCATCACTGGTGAATTAGCTTAGGGGTATTCGATTTGAGAACTCTGAAGCAGTGCTCAAGAAAAGTGAGGATATTCTCAAGAACCTGACAAAGAATGGTCTGCAGCACGTGTTCAAGTACTGGCAGAGATGCTATAAAAGTGCATTGAAGTAGGAGGGGATTACTTTGAAAAAGATCATGTAAACATTGAATTGCAGTAATAAACATCTGTGAAAAAAAATCAGTCTCAGTCTACATTAGAGAATGGCATTTATTACATTACAATAAGCAAGTTACATCCCAGAAAATTACATTTTGCTTGAGATACAAGTAAGACATAAGAGATATTTCTCTTTTTTCTTTAAAAAAAGAAAAAAAAAAACCTTGAAATGCTGTGTTGTTCCAAGCAGAAGTGGTAACACAAAAATGACAAAGAACAGCTTTTTGTTGTTTTGTAATTATGGATGTGACAAGCAGTTATTTTTGGGTGATGGTTGTAACTGTTGAGTTACAGTGTATAGTTACCAATAATGACTAGCTGTGACTATGTTTCAGTTGAAAAATATTTATGCCGACTTTACTTAGTTATTTGATGGAAACTAAAAAGAAGTTCAACAGTTTTATTACGATTATTTGTAATCATGCTCAATTCTACATTAGTGCACATATATGCAGTTTGTGCAGGTGAATGGAGATATTGTTGGAACCTAATTGTAGAACTCTTGTGATGCAGATAAAGCAAAAGAAAAGACATCACTATTGCCAACATAAACATGGCCGATATGTAGGATGTTAAATAAAATGTGGTATGACATTTTGAAAGGTGATAGAAAGAAACATTACTTGCCAAACACACACTACTGTCTAACATCACAGAAGATGTCCATTTTCTGGGTCATATATGCACATATATGAGCAAAGCAGATAATCAATAGCCGTTTTTCTTGCTAGATGTTATATTAGACATTACACACGCAGCTCAAGATTCTTGTAGAGAATAATAATATTGTGTAACAAATTGAGGTAACTAGTACTAGTTCTGATAAGTGATAACTGATAACTAAAGGTGGAAGGATGTGTGTGCGCATGTGATGCAGAGTATGAATGATGACAGATGTACAGCAAGGCCATCAAATGTGCAAACAACTGCCACTAGAAGCAAACATATAAAACAACGTAACATAGTACTCTAGCGTAACTAGTGAAGCATTGCCTTGCAAGTGTCAAAACCCCAGCGAGACTTTCTATATTTCATAATGACACCAGCGATTCCTCTGCCATCAAAGCCAATAATTACAAGATGGATTACTTACATAGAGGCTGTTACGTATTATGCAGTGCATTACAATGAAATTGTAAATGTTAGTGCTCTATGTGATGCAGATTCATCTGTTATTGTACGAGGGGCATTATTTATATTTCGAGCCTTGGTAACCCTGCATGTTGTAGGTGCCATCTGTCTTTTCAATGGAAAGTTTGACATTGTTGACCATAATCTACTTCAGACATTTTGTCAATAGAGCGTCATTTGTTTGGTTTACATTAACTTGAAAATTGTCTCAGTAAAAATATAAAATTAACTCGTGAAAGTGTTTGTGCAATAATTTATTACGATTTTTGACGTGGGTTATCAAGACAAGAGTGCATCAGTCAACTAAGTTCCACATTTGGCGATGAAGCTCCATCCTTTGCCACTGTGAAACACTGGTATAATGAATTAAATCATGGCTGCTATTTGCTCAATGATAAAGTTCATCCAAAATCAGTTGTGTACCAGAAAACACTGATGCTGTCCATAAACTAATAATGCGAGATTGTCATGCAGCATATAGTGAGATTGGGGCAACCCTAGGCATTAGTTCCACCAGCCTATATAACATTTTGCATGATTATTTAGCCGTGAAAAAGGTTTTCACTCGTTAGATCCCACATAATTTGACGTAATCACAAAAAGATGCTCATGTTGATTGGTGCACAAAAATGCTCAAGAAATATAATGGCGGTGCCTCAAAAGACGTATATAAGATTGTAACAGGTGACAAATCATGGATCTATGCATATGAGGTGGAGCATAAACAGCAGTCGACTGTATGGGTGTTTGAAGATGAAGCAAATCCAACAAAAGTTGTTTGCACTGATAGCACTTCGAAGCAAATGGTTGCTTTAGAGGAACTGAAACAGTCTGTGCCAAATATACACAACCATTTGTTTGTCGGAAGTCGTTGAAGCAAGGAATACCAGCAAAAACTCTAGGATCCTCCTTCATCAAGACAATGCGAGTGCACACACATATCGTGTAACAACAGAATATTTGAAGGCTCATAAAATCAAATTGATGGGTCGTCCGCCATACTCCTGATTTGGCACCCAATAACTTCTTTTTGTTCCTGAGCATCAAGAATAAATTGCATGGACAGCAATTTTCATTGGCAGAAGAAGCCTTGATGCTTTCAAAAACTATGTTTTGGAGGTGTCTCAAGAAGACTGGAATAAATGCTTTGACAAATGGTTCAGAGGGAGGTACAAGTGTATTGACCACAAAGGAGAATATTTTGGAAAACAATAAAGCAGTTTTCAATCAGAAATTACTTTGTTTTAATTATTAGGCTCAAAATACAAATAGTGCCCCTTGTAACTGCAAAGTCTCTTGATATTGCATTAACTGTCTGAAAATCTTCACTTGATATCCAATTGTGCATTGTTGTTCAAAGCTATTTGTAAAATTTGGGTTTGGAAATGTCCAAGATCATAAGCATAATAGAAGACTTAACTAATTCAGTTAATAGGATATCTCTTGTGCCAGATATCAAAAAGGTGAAAGCTAAATTCCAGGATGTTCTAAACAAAAATAGTGATTAAGAAGCTATGTGTGAAATTCCTTTCATGGAAGTGTTGAAAACAATTTTGTGTGAAAGTTTGAAAATTAGTAAGAAGGGAAACATGCCAGACAACAGAATTGAATTCTTTACATTTGCACCTCTGACATCGTTTAAAAACTGCTTGTGATAGGTGTGAAATTTCCAGTATATATAAGCGTGTAATTGGAGTTCTAGAATGTATAGTTTATAATGCTTGTAGTTGTGCCGTAGTGAGGCAGCTGTCATGGTCAGTCAACCTGTGGTTGTTTACATGTGCAAGTGATAACAGTGTAGTCCATGTGCAGTATACCTATGGAAAAACGCACACATCTTTGGCCTTGATTGATAACCAATGCACATTTAGTGAATTGATGTCACCCAAACTTATAACTGTTAATGGGATGACCAGTTATAGTCTGGTACTTGGTAACCATTATTATCGGTTAACTAATTGCTTTGTGTTTCATACTTTTGTAGCCGTTAATGAGTAACTAGTCTGTATGTCTCCATTATTTCAGTAACCATTGCATGAATGTAACGGCTACAGCATAACTGTTGCATTATTTTCTTCCCAACCCTAATTGTAATATTTTAATCATGTCTTGATAAATGTAAGTTTACGGATTTGGTACTGGGACTCAACTGCATGGTTGAACCTCAAAATGTGCAGTTGATGTTCATTTTGTTGGATCTCAAGTATCAACTTAACATTATAATTCCTAAGAATGTAATTAACATAGTGATGCAATGAATGCCATTTTGAATATATACAATTGTCAAAAATCCATTAAAAACATTTATGTTGAATATAATATTTTTTTACATTTTTGAATGGATCATTATGATTCTCTCCATTTTGGTTCTTCCCTTGCCTTCATGTCTGTGTATGTTTTTCAATTCATATTTTTGTTTCAGTAATAGGTATTTGCAGTAAAAGAGCTTGGAGCTCGCTGTGTATGTATTGTTTCTTTTACTGTTGCTGTAATCAAGTAGGACATTTTTAAGCAGGTAGGTGATTATGCAGAGCAACTTAGAGTGTCATACTTTTCAGTTTGAGAAACGTTCAGATATGTGCATATATTGATATTAGCAAATTATAGTAAATATTACTGAATCAAATGTCACCTTTTATAATTATGTATTTTTTAACAGATCTGGTTTCGCACATCACTCATTTGTACCATTAGTTTGTTGATGTTCTGTTGTTGCAGTTATGGCTGTTAGGTAACATTATTTCTTAATGTGTTGCCAACTCTGGAAGTACAGCAAATTTGCCATCATAATCAGTAGACATATTTCATGATTCGTTGTGCAATAGGTAGAGCCAGACTGAAAAATTCAATGCCATAGCCGGGATTTGAACCACAGATCTCCCGGTGTCCAATGGGTTGCTCTTAACCATTGAGCTACCATGGCCAACATGACATCAAATTCTCAATATGTAAAATCAGAAGCTAATAAAGTGAAACAGTACAAATATTCCAATAAAATATAATTAATTTGCCACAAACTTCACTTATCTTTTTAAAAAAATTGATGAACTCTTCACAGAATTCGAAAGCATAGTATCTTCAAAAGACGCGGGGGGAAAAAAAAATTAAAAATTTGGCAAAACTAATCTCTTGAATTTTGTGGAGAGTTCATGTGTTTTCTTAAAAAGATAAGCAAAGTTTCTGGCAAGTAATTATATTTTATTGTAAGTTTTAACCCTTTTGCATAAATTTGCTGTTTTTAATAGTTGAATTTATAGGTTAGTGAATATAATCCTTAATAAAGAAAAATTTCATAGAAAACAAACACATTATCAACACCATTAATTAATGGTTTTAATACAGATTTTACACACAAAAAATTGGTTGGTTGGTTGTTTGGTATTTTATGTTAAGCAGTTAGAAATTAAACAGTTTGCTCTCTTGCACTCCAGTATTTTGATGTTATGTCGGTACATTGACTGCAGCTTGGGCAGCGGAGTAGGTAGTTTCCATCCATATCTTCAAGTGTACAGGATAGACACAGAGAAGATCTTACTATAATAGTCCTGAATAAATGTAACTGTTTTATTACTGTTTAAAATTGGGCACCATAAATGGTGGTTACTTCACCGTAAGTAGAGAAAGGTATGAACAGGAGAGAAAATGACATGATCACCTAGGCTTCAAATACTCTTAATACCATCAGGGTCATAGAAAACAAGAGTTGAGGCAAGGATGACTGGAATAAGGAAGGTAAAAGGGGAGATGTGATATATATGGAAAGGAAGAAATATCAATCCAGGTCATAACTCGCCAAGCTGACCAGTGCTTTAGTTCATCACATAATTATGTTTAGATTGGTTCCTTTAAATCTTCAAATTATAGATGCAATTCAAGGATCACCTTTCTACAATAACAAAAATTGTTATATGATTTTAGTTAATTGATAGAAATTAATCATTTCTTCATACTAACCGTATATAGGCTAAGGTTTATATATGAGGGCCGTTCAGAAAGTAACCTCCGGTTGATTGCAAAAAATTCACCAAGTTAAATAAAAATATTTTAATATATACATCTTACAACTACATCTTTGCACTATTTTTCTACATAGTCTCCATAACGATTGAGGCACTTATCGTATCTGTTCACAAGCTTTGAAATTCCTTCTGCATAAAAATCACCCGCTTGTGCCTGGAGCTAGCCTGTGACCGCATCTTTGAGCTCTACAGTAACCCAATCTTGCTGTCACTATCTCGTACAAGAGTCTTAGAAATCTGTGGAAAATCAGTAGACAACTCCGACATTGTGAAACGTCGGTTTTCACAAACTTTTGCATCAACTGTCTGAACGAGTTCGTCCGTCACCAATGATGGTCTACCACTCCTCTCTTCATCATGAACGTTTTCTCGTCCACTTTTAAATAAACGTACCCATTCACGGACCACTCCTTTACTCATAACTCTTGGTCCGTACACGGCACAAAGCTCACGATGAATAGCTGCTGCAGAATATCCTTTGGCTGTAAGAAACCTTATAACAGCACGCACTTCACATTTGGCGGGGTTGTCTATTGCAGCACACATTTCAAACGGCCGCAAACACTAAACTAGCGCAGATAGGACGTTCACTCGACCATGGCTTGATGCCGACTGACCTGCTGAGTGCCTGAATGCACAGATGGCATCGCTACTCCCCCCACTACCCGCACTGTGACCGATCGGAGGTTACTTTCTGAACGGCCCTCACATATATATAGTCAACATGAAAAATTCAATGCTATGGTCAGGATTTGAACCACAGATATGAGATATATATATTGTGTGCATGGTTTCTTGAGTGCTGGATTTACGGTGTGGTGTAGGCAGAGGGGAAGAAGCGAGAGCTAACACTCTTTAGTTTCTGCAGTGTGCTCAACCTTGAAAAACACAGTTAAGCAAAATAGCGTGTAAGATAAGCAAAGATATCACAAGTAATGTTGCATCCTCTGAAAACATTCCTTAGTTTTGCTCATGGCAGCTAAATTGCAATCAGATCACAGTTAAACGGAGGTAGACGAATAATGTGTCCCCTTTCGAGAGCCATAACATCCACAAATGTTCATACAAATATAAATAATTTTCAAGTAAATGCTGATGTACATTAACACTACACTCGTAACAAGGATAAACTGACAATTCGAGCCCCCCAAACGAGCCTTTATGAAGGAAGCTTCAACTACAAAAGGATAATGTTATATAATAATATTCCAAATTCATTTGAACAAGCTGCATCATTAAAACACTTTAAGAATAAGGTTAAGAAATTTTTGCATGCACACTGTTTTTATACGGCTAATGAATTTTTAGAACTATAACTATGTAAGTGAGCACTGGGAGCATAGTACATTCACAAACCTGTAATATTCATATTATGACATTTCTTTTAGTAAATTAGTCTATGCAAATACCACATGAAACCATAGAAAAACTGCTTACTGTGTATATTGTATGTAATCAATTTGACTTTATGTATATACTGTATTTATACATTTCGACGTCTCATAACATGTACATGTTGCCAAGGACGAACTAAAATTCTAATTCTAACATACGATTGTTGTAAACTGGTTAGCTAATTAACCTCGTAATTGATCTAAACAAAATGTGGCGGACATGATAAAGCTTAGCCTATTAGCCACTAGATGTCAGTGTATAGCACATTTTAAATTTCAAAGTTGTCATCTATGTTTACGGAGTTAAACGAAACTTACCGAATGAGGACTTGGGAACCTAATCACTCTTCTTATCACACGCATACTGTATATATTGATATCTGATAACTAATAGCTGCACCGCGTGGAGGTGAGGAATTGGACATTAGGCTTTTGTTCAGGTCTGTTCCTTTAAGTCTTCAATTGATCATTAAAGGAATTTGAGGGTCTCCTCCTGTTAGTAACAAAAGTGTTTCTGCAGCTATACATAAAAAATAGAAAAATTTAAATATCAAAATGTTGTAAAAGATGTTTTCTATTCTTGAGAAAATAAAAGATGAATCAGCATATTGATAAATCAGTTGTAGCAGATCTTTTTTTGGTAATTTAATTGTGAAATAAATCCAGAAGTTATTGAAACAATTAAATAGATCCTTAGATTTGATGGTGTGGAAAAAACATTTATTTTGGATAATATGGATTGCACAATGAATTTTGAAATAATACCAACTAATTGTAAATCTGTTTTACTTCCAGTAGTTGGTAATAGAGTAAGTAACAGTGCATTATCTAGAAGCAGCAGCAGCAGCAGCAGCAGCAACTGTAACAATCAAATTGTCAACTGCTGACGATGCAAGTGATTGATTTGTGAAACAGTTCAGTTGAAAATGCATAATTATAAAAGATTAGTTTTAGCCAATAATATTTATTATAATTTAATTTATACTGCTTCACTGTCATTAGCTTCAGTTTTTAATTTTTATTGATGTGATGGTTTAATGAGATGTCAGTATGGCTAAAGTAGGATTGCAGTCTTAGTTTTTGGTAACTGGGACTTCACCGCCATGTTTAGATATTGGAAGGAGAAAGTCTTAAAGGAAGTGTTATCATATGATGTGAAATTTAACAGAAGGTTAACTCATTGTGATGCTTCACAATGAAAAATAGGAACCTAACAGTGAATTGCAGGATGAAGCAGTGGAGTTTATTTTGACATCTTGTGAACAGAACAAAATATACATAGAAAAATAAACTAAGCACATACAGGTGGACCATAGGTTAGGATTGAATATATGCTATATTAGTTTAAATAATAAAATACCATAATGCACCACTGAAATACTTTTATTTACTGAACTTGCCAATATATGAATATTAATGACTGAATATATGCAAAGGCTTCCCTTGCTGGAGTTAATTGATAAATTAAGAAAAACTTCTCAGCTGGAAGGCTGTACCCTAAGTGCACAATTTTTTTCATCAATTTTGGTCGTTCTTTGATCACTATCTGTAAGGTTGTAGCCTAAGACTTACTGCCTTGAATCTCTATTTTTGTACTGCATCTCAATACTTTTAACTGTTTTGCTTAATATATTCATTTAAATGATAATTGTCAGAGCATTTTTTATCTTTACAATACCTCTATTCATTCATTGATATGAGATTTCACACAAAGTCATCTGTTCAAAATATTAGAATTCTGAAAATGAAACATTCTACTTTACTAAATAATTATGTGCGAAACAAAATACATAATGAAAATAAATACAGATGAAGATGTGTAAAAAAGAATATGAAAATAAGGATTTATTAGACACATAGTTTTTTTTTAGAGATGGCGGGAACAGATGGGCAAATAGCCTGACAAGATACATGTTGCAGTCTATGGTCAACACACAATCTACACATGTATTCATACATCTTGACAGAAATCGTGCACGATAGGGATGAGTAACAACTGTGGTGGGGATGGTGCACCTATCACCACAATGCATCACATGTGTACGATTACGAGAGGGGATTATACTGCACAAGCTGACTAAAAACAAAACTTAACCTTTTTAAGTTGTAATTTATACTATTGTAATCTCCACATTTTTGTTGGGCCATAAATCGTATATAGACATTTGGAACAAAACCATGTTCTCCTCCAGAATGTACGATTACCAACTGCCAGCCTTTCACCCTGTAGCGAGTTATTACTCCAGGCATATTGTTGTAGGTGCTGCATTGATATAAGTTTCAGCCATATAAACTATATTGTGGCCTTTGTTGTGATATGTTTGAATATCTTGCAGATGCTTAAGCCTTTTTGCCTGTATGGTATTTCTTCTATCTAAATCCTAACTTCAAAAGACCAGTTCTTAATGTTGAGACACTGTGTTGGAAGTAACCAAATTTCAAAGCTTCATAAACACTTTCTTCAGAGTTGGTGTTTCTTTTTCTGTGATGAAGCTATTCATAGTTCACCTAATTACGTTTAAACCATTCAAATTAGATTTTGTTCATGTTCTTGATCTTTGTTTACTGGCTTAGAGAAGAACATTGTAGCACATGAATTAATGGTTTTTCTTTTGTGTAAATTTATTCATCCTTTTGATCATAGTACATGATATAGGACACGTCAAGTACTTATAACTAAAAATTATACAGTAAACATTTACACAACACAAGTTTAGAAATGAAAATTCAGAAACTGCATGTACAATATAACAATTTATCTGTAGTTGACATTAAAAAATTCACTTATACTATAAAAACAATGTTCTAACAGGAACTTTCCACACTAGATATTGTCAACCTAGTGTAATAAATTACACACCCAGAAGGGGTTCATTAAAAGTATTTAAAAACTCATCAACTTAGTAAAAACAATGTTGCAATAGCAGATGTTTCACTATGTGCTTAAATTAAGTTTCTGAGGTGGTGGGTTTAATATTATCAGGTAACTTGTTATATAAGGTAATTCCAGAGTGTCTTACGCTTTTGCTGAGTAGTGATGTATTATGTGTAACTGTGCTCAGTTTATGCCTATTTCTAGTGAGATAATCATGTTTTTCACAGTTTGTATGAAAATAAACCAAGTGTTTTCTAACAAACATCACGACTTCTAGTATATATAGACAAGGAAGTGGCAATATATGGAGTGATTTGAATAAATTGATACAAGAATTCCTTTGTTTCTTTCCCATTATTGTTCTGATTACTCGTTTTTTAATTTTAAAGATTATATTTTCTTTATTACAGTTACCCCAAAAAGTCACTTCCTTAATAATTCTTCTAACACTGCTTTCAGACACACCTGTTGCATCTGATACCCTTTCCCAGATTTTCATAGCAGACCCTTTTTCCTTTTTCATAAATCTATAGAACATCTTGTTTCCTAATTTGCTGCTGTGAGGCACCATTTTTAAATGCTCTCTTGGAACCAGGAGACAACACACTTTTTGTAACAAGCTGTAGTGTTTAAAGACTAAAATTGAGTCATACCTTCTAAAACTTGTAACTTCACTCATGTCCTTTTATAAAATCAGGAATGTTTTCGAAACTGGTTGTTGTCTCAACTGTGATGAGTCGCTAATCAGCTGATGATGAGACTGCAACAGTTTCGAAAACATTCCTGATTTTGTAAAAGGACGTGAGTGAAGTTACAAGTTTTAAAAGGTATGACTCAGTATTAGTCTTAATACATGAAATTAGCTTCACTGTTAACAATGCTTTTATTTAACTATTCAAGCTGTAGTGTTACTCAGCTTTGCACTTGTTTACTTGCTTGCAACTGACATACCACTGACCTGTGCTCCCCTCCAGTTGCAGCTATTGTGAATGGACTTGCCCAGATACCACTGCGCTTTACTCTCCATCTGTCAAGATATATGAATACACCTGTACAATAAAACAATACATTTACAAGATACCAAATTTTAGGCAAGTGAGTCAACCTTGTATATACTTTTCTCCACTTACAAGTTTTTTATGAAGACTAGTTTCTGGGGACTTCTCCCCTATCGTCAGCTCTGTGGTAGACTGATGATGCATCCGGTGTCTGCATCTGGCTTGGTGTTGTGCTGCCATCTAAAGTCCTGGTAAGTTTGATGACGTCATCTACCGCGGGAATTTCAAAATTCATCAAGAGGTCCTGTTTTTTCGTAATAAATATGTTTTCCCAAATTTGTAGTTCCAGAGGTTTCTTTGCCTGTTTGATCAGTTCTATTTCTTGTTTTATGTTGTGATTCTCAGACCAAAAGTGATGTGATACGGCCGACTTGTCCATTTGTTTGAATTTAATATTTCTGAAGTGTTCTTTCATTCTTGTTCCTAGATTCCTTTTGGTCTTACCAATGAATATCTTGTCACAATCCTGGCAACTCATTTGGTAAATGCCTGATAATTGAGTTTTCGGTGTGCTATTTTTTAGAGGGTGGTTTAGTAAGTTGCGGATGTTGTGTTTGTTTTGAGGGGCTAATTTTATGTTGAAGCTCTTAAATATCTTTTCAAATTTTTTGAAGTATTTTGGATGAAATGTAAATTTTCCATATCTGGTGTTTGGGTTTTCTAGTTTTTTTAACGTAGTAATGTCCTTTAAGTATTTGTTTCTTTTGTGTCTATAGATCAGTTTTTTGATGAAATTTGTGTTATAGTTGTTCAGTTCGGCAACCTGGTGTATGTGAGCGTACTCCTGTTCATATTCTGTTTTTGTTAGCGGAATGTTGATTAATCTGTGAACTAAACTATGGAATACTGCATATTGATGTTGTACTGGGTTGAATGGGTTGCATTTAATGTAATTGTCAACATGTGTTGCTTTTCGGTATATTCCAAATTGTAATCTTGTTGGTGTTCTAATGATTTTCAAATCTACAAAAGGTAGCCATTCATCCTGCTCTACTTCAATGGTGAAAACTATGGATTTTTCTTGTAGGTTTAGCAACTTTATAGCATCCTCGGTTAGTCTTCTAGGGACTATCGCAAACACATCGTCGACATATCTATGCCAACATTTGAAAATATGTGGAAAGGCTTTAGTATTGTGTGTTTCCAAATTACTCATGAACAGATTAGCAAGTAATGGTGAAAGAGGGTTACCCATGGCCAAGCCTGCTGTTTGTTGGAAGATCTTGCTGGAGAACGTGAAGCTATTTTGTTCAATACATAGGGTGGTTAATTTGATGTATTCCTCTATTTTATCATCTGAAACGTTACTTTTGGATAACCAGCCTTTCATTAATTTTGGAATTTTTTCTACTGGTATGCTCGTGAATAGAGATCTGATATCAAAGGACACCATCACCTCTTCAGTTTTTATAATTGTGTTTTCAATTTTCTTTACTAAATCAAATGAATTGTTTATGCTTAGAGATTCAAACTTTTCAAACTTGTCAAATTCTTCCAACAACCATTTTGCCAGTTTGTAAGTCGGGGCATCTATATTGTTAATAATGGGTCGCATGCTGTTGTCTGTCTTGTGAATCTTAGGTAGGTAGTATAATTTTGGCAAATTAGGGTTGTTTACAATTATGCTATTTTTCATCTTATGTGGCACTACTGTATTTTCTTTAATTGCTTTTTTGGTGGTTTCTATGTATTTCCTTAAAGGGTTTTTGGTTAGGGTTGTATATTCTGGATTTTGTAGTAGATGTTCGACTCGCTGGTTGTAATCATTTCGGTCCATAATGACTACCGTATTTCCTTTGTCTGCTTTCAGATAAAAAACTGGTTTTTGGTTCAATGTTTGAATAGTTTCTTTGTAGTTATTTTCCTGTCCGAATGTCATCCCCTTTAGAATTTCTAAGCATTTTGATTTAACTAATGTTTTTTCGCTACCATTTTCCAAAAAGTTTGAGGTTATGGTGACATCAGCGATGTAATCGTCTAAATTGCCCGAGTTGCCGACACAAGTTTTAAAACCTTTGTTTAGAAATTTTAACTCTGTTTCGGTGAAAGCTTGGGAAGAGATGTTGACTACATTGTCTGATGTTTCTGTGACACGGCGATACTGGTTGTGTGGGTTTCTCGTCGGTCTCCTTAAGCGTAATTTCCGTACTTTCGATTTAAGAGTCTGTGTTTTATCTTTCATGTTTAATTTCAAAATGTCGTGTAACTTTGTTTCGAAATGTGTCCAAATTGTGTGTCCAAGTTCTTGAGATAGTTTCATGTGTAGGTAGTACGCTTCTATATTAATCTGTTGCAACGTTGCGTATTGTTTAGATCTTTCGGAAATCATAGCTTTCTTTTCTAAACTTCGTTGTAGTTTACTGTTGTCGAATTTTATCCATTTCCGCAAGAAATTTGGAGATAACCTTTCCCTGATGCATATGGTGATAAATTTTACATTGGCCGAAATTTGCCTAATCTTGGTTTGAAGTTTTATGTAAAACAAGAAATAGAACTGATCAAACAGGCAAAGAAACCTCTGGAACTACAAATTTGGGAAAACATATTTATTACGAAAAAACAGGACCTCTTGATGAATTTTGAAATTCCCGCGGTAGATGACGTCATCAAACTTACCAGGACTTTAGATGGCAGCACAACACCAAGCCAGATGCAGACACCGGATGCATCATCAGTCTACCACAGAGCTGACGATAGGGGAGAAGTCCCCAGAAACTAGTCTTCATAAAAAACTTGTAAGTGGAGCAAAGTATATACAAGGTTGACTCACTTGCCTAATTTTAGTAACAATGGCACTCCACTTTCTGAAATACTTCTTTTTATTCTATACCAAATTTCTATTTCTACTCATAAAGTTCCTTGTGAATGGTGCTTTATTCTTCAACAATTGAAAAAGTGTTAAGCTGTATGTCATACTCATAAAGTAGGATCTGGAAGTTAAGCCAAAAAAAAAAACAATACAACAGGTTAGTAGTGAAGAGGTTACATGCCACCTGCATGTTTATAAACATAGGGGAGGGGGTTGAGTATCATTCAGTCACACATGTACTCATACAACCGTCACTGGCAACAGTAATCTGCCAAATGTAGTCGCACAATGGACATGCTGTCATAGAATATATTGCATATTATTCATAAATTATACAAAACAAACTTATCTTTTCCAGATATATCAATACAAACAAAAGAACCATTAATATTTACGATGTGCACAGTAAAACTCTTTTTACTGCAACATTCATTTTATTGTGTAAATGAGTTTTTAAATGTTAATTAGTTTTTAGTGATTGTAAATAATGACAATAGCCATTAATGTAATTTTTATACTATGATGTGTCTGATATCAATCGAAAGGACAAAATAAATTGAATTAAATTAAATCATGAAGTAAACTCCACATTTGTGAACAACTACTTTTATATAGCATTTCTCTATGGTCTTTATATAGTTTATATTTATTTGCTTTTTCTACTTTAGGCTTTTGTTGGATCCTGTATCTATTACAGTTTTTAGTCTTATGTAACTTTTTATATTTATCTTTGTATCTTGAACTGACATGTCCTATAACATGTGTATTATGTTCCAAAGGATGAAATAAATACAAATACAAATAAATGAAGAGCTAATTTGTTGTGACAATACTACATTGTCTGTGCATATGCGTCAGTGTGCTAACAATTAAATGTGCTACAGTCCTCCCATACAATCTTTCGTTTTGTCTGTGGAAACCCATATTGTTGTCAGACACAGAGCTTCTAATATCCTAAAGTACGTCTTCGTAGCACAGCTTTAGGTATTCCTTGCATATTGTGGTCTCGGGTGTCAATAGTTTTCCTGTATATTTTTCTAAAAACTGCTTGAGGTAACTTTTACTTTTCAGAAGGGGATGTATGCTCATGTTGTATAGATCATGACAAGAACTACTGTCTGTCTGCATTAACATTAGATGATGAAGGCACATTTTTTTCTCTTTCTCTGTTTACCAGCAGCTCAAGTTAATGACTAATTCAGTTGACGATCTGTACCTCATGCACAACTAACTTCACAAATTTTTGGCTAAACTTCCGGGCCCTACTTGTAAGGATAAGGGATAACAGTTCCTTATCCACATGGCAGTTTTTCATTATCTTGGTTCCCTAAGAGGGCAAGATCTCTTCAAATTTAATGGTTAGATTATAATCCTATTTTCAACTGGCTGATATTGCATTAACCATAAAAGCTTCAACTGTGTGATATTGGCCCTATGGTTACATTTTTAATTTTACTTTCTTTACCAGTAATCTATAGTAATAAGAAAAACTATTGTGTTCCACACAAAAGTCCAATCTGAAATTTTACCATAAATACCCTAACTTCAGAAAAAGCATTTTTTTTTAAAAAAGTACTCCTTATAGAAAACTTGGAAATGAAATGTCAGATAAAAGCAAATCTTGTTTAAAGTCATAGTATCTTCATACAGGGAAGCAAATGGTAGGAGAAAAATGAAGTGATGTAAAACAGTCATACTGCTTCACTTACAATTTTTTTTTTATCCTTTAACTTTGTAAGTCATTTCGGACGATGAATGGAATGGGTGAAATGATGCTCAAATGGGCCCAGGGTCCATGGAGCTTAGTTACCCGACATTCATCTTTTAGGATAAGGGAAAATCCTGGAAGAAACCTTATCCAGGTAACTCACCCTGACCGAGATTCGAACTCGGGACCTCTTGAATGTGAGACAGACATGCTACCATCTACACTACCGTGGTGGGCACTTACTAAATTATTTGCAGGGCATGTTTTGAGGGCCTATTTTTCTCATTTTCAGCTGCTTATCTGTTTCATATAACCTTGCCCGGCTGAAATGTATCACTCCGCGTTCAACAGCCCTCCCCCTCGCCCTAATTGGCTAATGCTTTCGCGTCATAGGCCATAGGCGGTGCCTTCCCGTCACATTTCGTAATAATTGCCGGGAAGATAAATAAAATCATACAAATAAGGATATGAAGGCATGCAAAAATACAAGTTTATAATGAACTGAGCAAATTGAAACACAATGACTGAGCAATGAAACTGAAAGAGTTTATAATGAGAGGCCTTTGGCCTTTTCCACTGAGATTTTTAAACCAGAACACATACCTTTCAAAAATGCTTGTCTTTCAGTCTTAAAAGTCGTGTCACACCATACTTTTCGTGTGTTCTTCGTGTATATTTAGCGATTTGTATCTCGGTGCAGTGTGGTTGTCCTTAAATAGCGTCTTCGCCACACAGCAATATCGCCTCTGTCTTTTAGCACATTTTTCTTGCCTCTTTTTTCATTCACAAATCCCAGCTGTATAAGCAATCTCCTGAAATTTGGTAAATCTGTATCCTCATTTACAGCAGACGAAATGTTACTTATGTTAGGGAGTTCGTTTCTAAAGAAAAACTACACACATGACGACGCACAACACTTTTCACGTATTTTCTCCGAGCACGCACTTTTGTTTATTCCTGCTTTTGCCTGGAGTGGTAAGTTTTCCTGTTTCCTCAATTTCATGTCGCGATGTTCCTACGGATCTAACACTCACACCTGTAAGTTCGGGGCACAACTGTTCGACTTCCCTCACTGACAAAGACGGATTCTTCTCTGTGAGTGCATTAAACACATGCAACACAATTCTTTTTTCACCGCTTTGTAATGGCTTACCCTTACGATGCTTCAGCGAAAAACTGGCGGTAGACTCTGCCATTATACATATAATAAGTACATGCGCAATAAACGATGGATAAAATAACGTATCTCTCGAACGCGCACAGTACACCTTCTAATGACAATACATGACTAATCCAGTTCAGAACAAGGTCAGTGATAAAACTCATATAAACAAATATAAACAAATATATGTAATTCACTACCGCTAAAGCTCTTGTGTAATCAGAAAGGCAGGCCTAGATGCAAAGGAACCTCCTCTTTACTTTGTTTAAGAATTAACATGCATTTCAGATAAATTAACTCTGTTGCGTAATATATTTAATTGAAACAGTTATGAAAGTAAATATTTGACAATTCTCTTTCAACATATAAAGTTATATCACCATGTTAAATAACGAACTAATTTTTACCGCAAAACAGTCTCTACCAAACAGCAGCCAATGAGAGGAGATGAGGTCACGTGACCGTTAAGAGATTACCGGGCAAGCTTACGTGAAACAAGGTTATAACTGGTGATTCTTTAATCTATATGTATAAAGACTAAAAGTGAGTGATACCTTTTAAAAATCAAGAACGTTTTCGAGACTGTTGCAGTCTCATCCTCAGCTGATTAGCGACTCATCACAGTTGGTTGTTGTCTGGATCTCTTGTAATTGGCTCCCTCTCTCGGAAGATTCTTTACATAAGTTCAGTAGACCACTCACTGATGGCACATCAAAATTTAGAATATGAGGAATGTTTTTCATAATAAAACTTTTTTTCCCATGTTGTAAGTTCAAGTTTTGTTGACAATGGTTTTATCTTAAATATTAAAAGTAGAAACATAATTAACAATGAAGTGTTCTTCATTTTTGAGTTTAATGAATCACTATGTTTACACTCAACTTCTTACTATGTAAGTGACACCAAACATCTGTGGATGAGATTGAATGATCTTGAAAACGTTTCTATTATACAACAACATAGTAAGTGAAGTTGAGTGTAAACATAGTGACTCATTAAACAAACTCAAAAATGGTTTTAGTCTTTGAAGCAAAAGGTTAGAAATAGTGATGTATTTAACATTATAATTACCGACTCATTACTTTCAAATGGTTTTAGTAGTTTGATCTCCTCTCCGATGTGGTTATCATTTCAGAAATGAAAAGCAGCTGCCAATTTTTCTGTTTGTTTATATTTTATGTACGTACAGTGTTCTGTTAATCTAGTTTTTAAATTTCTCTTTGTCAAACCAATAAATGTTGTCAGTCTTCAAATCTATCCTATATATGCCTGATTTTTGTTCTGGTGGGATAATGTTTTTAAGGGATTATTTAACAATTTCTTGAGTGAGAATCTGTTTTGTGGTGCTAGTTTTATGTCGTAATCTTTAAATGTTCGTTCAAACTTCGGACAGGCTCAAAAATGTCCCTGATTTTTTAAATGGATGTGAGTGAAGTTACAAGTTTTAAAAGGTATGTCTCAATTTTAGTCTTTATACATGAAATTAGCTTCACTGTTAACAATGCTTTTATTTAACTATTCAAATTCTTTAATCTTTTTCTTCTCTGGGTAACTCAAGTGTCACTTGGCATGGGGTTACTGAAATTAGAGAATTCTGCTATAATTTCAGAGTTAAGTATCTTCCAAGGTGTGATGTGAACATTTTCAGAAAATCTCCCCCGCAGAATATCCTTTACATGGAAGCAATTTTCATTTATCATTATTTTCTCAGAAATAAATGATTTTGATTAATGTATAATAACATAAAATGACAAATTTCCAAATTACATGTGAATAGGCAATGAAGTTCTGTATATCGTGAATGGATATTTGTGTAATTGGCAAACTAAGAGATAGATGGAAATTTAATACTAAAAAAAAAGAAATGCTGAGTCACATTTGGGGTTTGACGATTGCATCATCCTCATGTGCAACAAAATTTGTAATGAAACCATTTCTGCAATTGTTCATTTTATTAACATGAAATAGATAGAAAAGTAAGCTTCTATAAGGGTAGTTTGTAGGATAGTGGATGGCAAAGGTCATGTGAATGGAAGCCATTATTTATGGTTGACCACAAACAAAATTGTTTATAATTTTGAAATATTTGTTGACAATTTAAAAAAAAAAAATGCTTGTTTGTGTACTGAAGTATAACTATAGCTATTGGTGGAAGAAAAACAAAGGAGATGTACGGTTAAAGATGAAAAAATAGATATATAACTAATTATTGAGTGGTTAGTATGGGGTATAGAATTAACATCCGCAACATGCTAGTAGAAATTTTTTCTCTCAATGAGGGAAACATATTTTGGAGAATTTTGTATTTTTCAATTTATTAGTTGTGTTTGTGAAGTAAATATCTTTATAATAATACAAGTGTCATCGTTTTACTAATTTATGAGATACAAAAACATCAATCCGAGACCATGCCCAGGAGATTAATCTTTTGTGATCGACAACTGTAGTTATCGAGATTTAACTGTATTGGAACACCACAGTGAAGCGAAAAATTATTAAAGTGAAGCAGATGTGTAAGAAATACGACTCATCTAAAATTTAATAACTGTAGTTATGTTGGGAAAAAACGAAAAATAAAATTATATTACAGAATGTTTGCATCAGATTGTTTTTCATGTTATATTAATGCTTTATTGTTGAATCACTTTGCTGCACAACCCGCCTGTCTCGTCTAATTTCTAAGCTAGTTTTTATACGAGTCACAAGCACCTTAATAAGAGTGATTGTTATGGCAAACTGAAACAAACTCTCCATCCATTCAAAGCCAAACATGGCAAATTAACATGTGTCTACTCTAAAGGATGGCAAGGGTCTGTAAAAATAATTGTTATGAAGCCATGTTTGGATATTGATGGGGTTACATTTGACTGCAGTTACATTAATTTTGTTTTATATTCTAAAACAAAAAAAGGTTACAATAATATTGAAATAGTTTAAAATTATTGTAATATAAGAGTGAAAATACTTGGATTTTATTGTTAAACGTTAGTATAAAATGAAAATAGCAAAAAGATATTAAAGTATTCTGAAACAGTAATTAAATATCTTTGTTACAAATCTGTAACATTATGAGTCATCTCTATGTTTGGTTCTCATTAGATGAGTTGAAAGTTTTGTATTAAGACCTTTATCAGATGAGCTAACTGGGAACTATTCTTGTGATGAAGTGCTATGACGGGAAGTGATTTCCAGGTTGTTATGCCGTGTTCTGAGGGAGATTCAAGTTGCAGACATTTTTTTTACCACTGTGGTGGAAATCTTCAGTGACATATTTGAAGTAACCTTTGTAATAGACCTTGGCTGCATTTCCTGTGAGTGAATGAATGTAGTTCTCCATAGCCTCTTGTGTTGAAACAAAAACATTCAAAACAATGGGGGAAGTACTTGCATAATGTGACTTTGTGGGTTCGTGAAATTAAAAATCCAATTGCACAACTCAACAATGTTCTTTATTTCCACTGAATTACAGTCGGAACACTTGCCGATTACACAGAATTACGTAATGCACACAATTACAATTCACCAGTTCGTCTGTCACAGGTCCACTGCACTTGCAGGTCCGATGCACGTTCACAGTCTTCTTGTCCGTTAACTCACTCGGCGCTCCTCACGCTGCCTGCCAAGAACTGAACTGAGCTCACACGCCACTGCAGCCCCTTTTATAGGAATATCGCTGTTTTCTTGAAGTCTCGCGGTTCAGTGAATCGTCACGAAGGTTCGAGACGGTAGGGGGAGGGGGGAAGAGACGGCGCAGTGCTCGCGCTGCTCCCTTAATTATCCCTTCAGTTAGTGACACGAGACAAATGGGTAGGCGTAGTCTGAATGCTTTCCCTCTGGCCCTATTGCCGGCCGGTTCTATAGGGAGTTCCGACGTTCGGGTGACAATAACATTCAGCGTTAACTGAGTGGTGAATGAATCTGTGAATCCAACTAAAACAAATTGACATAAGATAATACAGCATGTTGAAATATTTATCTTCTATGTTTTATTTTGTGTTTTGCATGTCAAACTTGGATGACAACCATATCTTAAAGGTATATTGTAGGTTCAATTTCTGTAAATATTTTGTTTTAATGTGATATTATTAAAAGTTTGTGAAATGTTGAACTATTTTGAAGTAGACATTAGTAATAACAGACATGTAAGATATGGAGGAAAACATTTTTGCATGATGGTAGATCACATAATACAAAAAGTTTAATGAAGCCTTTTACATTCATACACCAAGTGAAGTTTTTAAAAATTTCTATTTATAAAGCAGTGTACCAGTTTCTTGTTGCTATCAGAACATGATGCCTTGAACAAACTGATGAGCAGAAACAAAAGTGGCTACATGCACACACGTTAGACTTAGGACAGGGGTGCAAATTGAGTCCTTTACTATTCAGTTTATAGATGACATAATAGAGAGGGTTAAGGAAAGCAATGCCCGTTGCCCAATAATAATGAACAAACAGATCCCTGGTTAATTGTATGCGGATGATTTAACGGTAGGAGCAATTTCCGTAATAGGTCTACAAAAATCAATTGAGGCAATCCATAGGTTTTGCGCTGACTGAGGACTAAAAATAAACAGCAAAAAATATAAAAAATAATGGTATATAAAAGGTGATCGATACTTAGGAAAGGAGAGGAATGGTTCATAGGAGACCAAAAGATAGAAGTGGTAAATGAGTATGACTATTTAGGTGTAAGGATGTGTAGCAGTGGAAAATGGGCTGCACAAGCCAGAAAAGTGATAGCTAATGGCAGGGCGGCAATGTCAGGGGTAAACATTTTTAAACAGGAACTGGAGATGTCAGTTAGATGGTTAGAAAGATTGTATGAAGCGATCGTTGAAGCCAGTGGAGGTATGGGGCACATCAGAGATAGGTACAAAGGTAGACCAAGTGTACGTATTGTTTTGTAAAGAACTTCTAGGGCTGCCAAAATCAGCACCAAGAGAGGTGGCATTACTAGAGTTGGGTAATACAAAAAGGAGGGGAATAATAATAGAGAGAATATTGAAATTCTAGTATAAGTGTATTAAAGGGCAGAAAGGGGAATTATTGAATCTGTGCATGAAGCAACAGAAAAGCATTAAAAATACAAATACTTGGTAGTCAGAATTGGAAAGAATGATAATAAAGATAGGCATGAGAGATCTATGGAGAGCAGACGAGAAAAATTATAGCGGTTTTTGGAAGGAAGTGAGAACTAGAGTACAAGACATAGATAGGCAAGAGTATAGAAGAAAAGAAATCTTTGAAATTTGATAAGCAATTAAAGACAGAATGGGGTAGGGAAAAATATATAGATCAGTGTGACAAAACTGGAAGATAAGGCATAGCATGTATGAGAGTAGAAATATTATACTTAAAAGGGTTGAGAAGTAATGAGGTAGGGATGTGTGAATTTTGTGGAGATGAAGAGAGCACTGTTCATTACCTGATAGAATGTAAGGAGCTAACAAATTACAGGAGAAAAATATGGGATAAGAAATGGGACAGTGTAAGTAGAGAGATATTGGCAGTACGCATGTTAATAGGGATGGAAGAAAAGAAGAATAGATGTATAGGAGATTTCTTATATAGGATAAGAGAAAAGTGGATTAGGATAAAAGAAAGAAAGGTCAAGAAGAAATGGCATCAAGCTGCTCAGGAAAACCAAAGGCTTATAGCCAGAGGACCTGAGTCAGCAAGTAAATCTTAGGGTCAGCAATTTTATGTATTTGTACAGGAGGTATAATACATGTTCTATGTTAAATTTTATTGTACTGAATTTGTAAAAGATACTGTACAAATAAATATTAAATATCAAATACATGCATACACAGAAAGCTAACAAAAGAACATATTTCAATGAAAGGCCATTACTTTTACTGTTTTTTTATGTAGTATGTAATATCAAATACATGCATACACAGAAAGCTAACAAAAGAACATAATTCAATGAAAGGCCATTACTTTTACTGTTTTTTTATGAAGTATCAAATATCAATGCTTAAAAATCATATCAAGTATCTGGAAGTAAGTGTTATTGCCCTATCACAGCTTACAGTTTTAGATAACATTGAGTTGCAAACTGGTTAGCAACAAAGTTTTCAGCAACTGAAAGATAAGCGACAAAGAGAAGGTAATAATATAATGAAGGTGTGTTTCAACAGTATTTAGAGGAGAAATTGTGTACACCTGACACTGGTAATTGTTTGGTAACGTACCTGTGCCACTAATGCATGCTCATTTCTTCTGCTAATTTGCATGTTCAGAACATTTTATCTCAGTTGATAAAAGTACCAGCACATACTAAACATACCAGGTAGTTAAATGTTAATGAAATCCACTCATGGCCTCTCTACTGCGCAAGTGGGTATGATTATAATTTAATTACCCTATACTAAATGATTATGTGCAGTACAAATATTTTCATACACTGACCAGTAATGATTCTTGTTATTTGTGTAGTTCATTGTTAGAAGGAAAAGCTAACTTGCATGTTAAATTTAGTAAGGTTACAGTAGGAAGAATACAAGTTTTGTTACTAAATTTTGTTCTCCTTGGACATGTCTGAACCACATGTGTACTGGTTGTTTAGGAATTTCAGTATTGATATTTATAGTAAATATTGTGACTTTGTGGGTTCGTAGAATTAAAAGTCTAAGTTGCAGAAATTTAAAATATTCTTTATTTCCGTAGAAGTACACATACAGTAGCAGGATTATGTGACATACACAATTACAATCTATCAAGGTCGCTGACCACAACGAAGAGCTCACTTTCCAAACACACTATTTTCAATTACAACTCTCGTTCCGTCTCTATTTACGACTGTCTTTACAACTGTTTATGACGACCCCGTTGCCTCTTATATATACCACTACTGATATCACTAGATATTTCTGGAATATTCTGTAACAAACAAGAAATTGAATGTTCTGTAAGACAATCAAGATATTGCTAGAATTTTATAACTTTATGTGCTTTGGCATGCCTTTTATCTCCGCGCTATCTTTATTTGCTTAGGCAAGATGTTTATCTCCAGCCAACACTATCTGTCCTTTATCGCTCTGCGGTGCACTATAGTAAATAATGGGTTTGCGACAGTATGATGTTTACATATATAACTTACTATGTACCTTTGCTATTCTGATAGTTAGCGATTCTGATTATTAACGATTAGCTGTAACAATGTTTCAAAATGTATTATGATAACATCTGATTTAACACCTCAAAATCTAAATATTGCAGAATGGTAAAAAAATTTAAATATAAGAGTAATACTTCAGTGGATACCAGCATGTTGAAGAATAGATGGTAATGAAACGGCTGACTTTCTAGCCAAAAAAGGCAGTGAAATTAGGTTAAACTCATTTGAGCCACTAAGTTATGACTAACAAAAAATAATTATATGAATATATAAACAAAAAAATTAAATAAGATATGTTACAAACAAAAGGAAAACTATGGGAAAAATTATGTAACAGCAGCACGACTAGAATAATACACTACTAAGAAAATCCTCTGTAGCAACTTTTAGACTTCTAATGGGCCATGACTGTCTCAATAAACATTTATTCAGGATTGGTATAGTGTCCTTTCTGTACACTTAAAGAAGATATGGATTGAAACCACTTACTCCGCTGGCCAAGCTTTAGTCAACGTACCAACATAACATCAAAATACTGGAGTGCAAGAGTGCAAATGTCTTCATTGTGAACTGTTTAATATTAGATACCAACCATGTTTAAAAATGAAACAAGTTGATATGTTGCTGGAAATTAATTGTGCTTTCACACTGTGTAGGCTAAAGTTTAGATAGTTAGATCCAGACTGAAAAATTCAATGCCCTAGCTGGGATTTGAACCACGGATCTCCCAGTCTCCATACAGTTGCTCTTAATCATTGAGTTACCTTGACCAACATGACAGCATGACATTAAATTCTCCTACTGACTTGTATTTTTCTCAGTAAACCACTAGGAGTTGTCATATACACATGAGAAACATACCATTTGTGCAGACTTACTATGCTCTAAATACTTAAGTCCTATGTTTCATAATTAAACCACTGTTATTAGGTTAATTGATGAAAATTAATTGTTCTTCCACACTATCTGTATGTAGGCTAAGGTTTGAATAGTCATACCGAAAAAATACAGGATTAAGACTACTACGGAGATTTTTTGTAATTTACGTCCTCCAACGTTAAGTCATATCAGACGATGAATGGAACGGATGAAATGATGCTCAAATGAGTCCGGGGTCCATGGAGCTTAGAGTTACCCAACATTCGTCTTACAGGATAAGGGAAAAACCCGGAAAAACCCTTATCCAGGTAACTCACCCTGACCGAGATTCGAACTCGGGACCTCTTGAACGTGAGGCAAACCTTCTACCACCACGCTACCAAGGCGGGCAACTACTATGTCAATGATTTGGCAGCAAAATCTGTGGTGTGTTGTACCTAAGCCCCAAGTGGGGCATCCCTAGGAGGAAGGATGAGGCAAGAGGAAACAGAGGGTGGCCAACCCAAGGAGTCACGATAGTGTTGAGATACCTGCCAACACTTCCACCCTGAAAGTGTCCATCAGATGAGAGAGGATGTGATAATGGAGATGAAAGGGAGGGACATGAAATTCGGGTGATGCAATTAAGCTACCAGCATTAGCCTGGCAACCCAGGAAAAACCCCAAAACACCCATGGGTTAGGTAGGTCAACATAGGGAATTGAATCCGGGCCTCAGGCAAAATGGCAAAACCACCTGAGACATCCCACTAGGTGAAAAAATAAGTCAGTTGGAGAATTTAATGTCATGCTGGCATGTTGCCCATGGTAGCTCAGTGGTTAAGAGCATCCAGACAACTAGTTTTATATGTTTGGAGGAATTTAGTAACAGTGATGTCAAAATGAATTGTAAAAGCTATTTGTATTCAGTTTATTGACACTCGTCACTTGTTTTATATTAATGAGGGACTAGTTTCAAAGGCCATTGCTTCCATTTTCAACCTCTTCAACTAGCATCTGTTCTTGTCTGCTCTCCTCTCTCTGGTGGTGAAACTATGAACTTCTTTGTCAAATTATCTACTTTGAAATTCCACCAGTAAATAATTTGACAGAAGTTCATAGTTCCTCCATCAGAGAGAGGAGAGCAGACAACAACAGACGCTAGTTGAAAATGAGGTTGAAAATGGAGGCAATGGCCTTTGAAACTAGTCCCTCAATAATATAAAAAAGTAAGGGACGAGTGTCAATAAACCAACTACAAACAGTTTCTCTGATTAAGAACTTGTTTTACTTTTGTTGAACAGTATGCTTTAATGAGATCTACATTTTTTTAAAGTAAGATTTTGTGTATCTCTTATGATTTACTATTTGTACAGAAGTCATTGAAAATGAAGTGAACTAACTTCACAGGTTATTTGGAGAAAAATTAACATAAACATTTTATTAATTTTTAGATGAGTTGTATTTCTTCGTATTTTATTTTTGATGTAATAATTTAAACAAGTATTTTAATCACAATTATTTTTCTTATATAAAAATCACTATTTTAATGCTTGTGTTTCATTGTAAACACCTTCTCTGATACATCTTAGTGGTCTGCATGAACAACTCAGGTTTGAGAGAACAGTTCCAGAAGCATTACCAAATGCACACCATAAAAGTCAATTCATGTAGAATCTAAATTTGCAAATTGAACAAAATGAATAAATTTTACGTAACCCTCTCCCAAAAAGAAAATATTGAGTAATTCAAATATGTTTGTGCATTTAAAGATATGAAATAATGACATGAAATTCTTATACAAAAAATTACTCTTAATTGTTTAGCTGAATTTTAGCTGAAGCTAATAGCAGTGAAGCAATACAAATATTACAATAAAATATAATAATTTATTTCAAATTTCACTTATCTTTTTAAGAAGTTGTAATCCTGCAAAGAATTTACAATTTCTTAGAAAGGTAAGTGAAGTTTGCAACTAATTGTTATATTTTATGATAATTGCTCTTATATTTTATGGTAATTGCTCTTATATTTTTCATTTTATTTAGTCACTTGTAAGCTAGGAACATTCCTGTTCCTTCCATCCTGTATGTTGTCATTTCAATAATGAAGTATTTATGTGTGTATTTATTGCCAAACCAGTTGTACAAAAATGTTTACAGTTTTATTTTCTTACACATTACTTGAGTTGCTATTTATTCCTTAGTCCGCTGTACATTTTAACTCTGTGTTTATGTGTGATGGACCTTAACTTAATTCATATTATTTTTCTTTATTTTTCTATACCATTTTTCGCTTGCCTTTCCCATAAATTCCCTGTAGCATTTTTATATCCTCTTCCCTGTGTAGCTTCATTATCCTAATTTTTAGAACTTCTATATTAATATTCCCCCATTTTTTTTTGGTAAAAACTGTTTTCACCACAGCTTTGTTTCTTCACATTCTACTGTATAATCTAAATTGTTTTCTGCTCCTCCACATAAAGGGCATATATCCAAGTTCACTCCCATCCTATCTTCTCTTAACCTATCCACACTTAATCTAGTCCAAGCTCAACCTTCTCTTCCTAACCTATTGCATCCATCCTTATATTTCTTTCTGTCCCAGTCCATCTTTGGTTGATCATAAAATACTGAACTTTTCTTACCATTAAGACTGCGAAATAAATCTTGTTTCTCTATATCCTCCGCTGTTTGTTATTTCTATCCAGAAACCTCTGACTAACTCCTCTCTCTCTTCCCATATGTTACCCATTCCAGTTTTCTGTAATATTCTTCTTATTCCCTGAACCCAGTTCGTCCCAGCATTTCTCCTGCATCGCTAAACATTTCATCACAATATTATGCTTAACTGCGGAGCATGCAGTAGCCTAGTGGTTACGGCACTAAACTGCAAGCCGGGAGGTTGCAGGTTCGATTCCCAATGATACCATTGGAATTTATTCCCTGGTATAATCCTTCTGCACTAGGGTGCTGTGGTTCTCTAACAGAAATCAGTACCAGGGACATTCATGGGGGTGAAGCGGCTGCCTTGTGGGGCTGAAAACCTCACAGGCCTTGTATGCTGATGCCTGTATAAATGGGTGCCCTAACCATCCGTCGCCCTAACATAGACCATCTAAAATCTCTAATAGGGATACCTTTACCTTTTATTATGCTTATCTAGTGATTTTATTCTATGCTAGTATTTCATCAACCTTTCTGATATATTCCCCTTACTACCCACTCTACCCATCTTCAGCATTGCAGCAGTGTTTGGTGATGATGTAGGTAAACCCAAAACCCGTTTATAAAACAATCTATGTATTCTATCAACTGTATCCCACCCTTCGTCACCTTCCCAAATCTCTCATCCATAAATCATTTTTGCTTCAAAAACTGTTTTATAGTCCTTCCAACCAACTAATTCGCATTTCTGGTATTTTCTGAAGGCATGACCTTATGACATTCATAGCTACTCTTCCTTAGCTAAAGCATTTCATCTTCCATTACTACTTAGCCTCACTCCTAATAACCAAATTACCTTTACAATTTGCAGCTCTTTCCCTTCAACATGCCATGTTTCCTTTATCATTTTATGCCCCCTTTTAAATACCATCATGTTTCTCAAAATTAATTCTCAGACCCCATGTATTGCAAAATCTGAAGAATTCTTGTCAAACCTAATATTGAAATCGAACCTACCACTAAGTCGTATGCAAAAAACTAATCCTGGTATTTCTCTGTTATATACTACAGGTAGATCTAAGTTATCCTTATCCAGTTCTTCCAGTTTGTCCGTGAAAAGATTAAATAACATAGGACTGAGCTTACAACCCCGCCTTAGTCCCCAAATTTCTTGCAACACTTCCCATTGTTTCATCACCAACGTAATAAAAAACTTATCTGCATAAATATTCTGAATTGCTCTGATGTATTTTTAACTTAATTCCTTATTTTTCGGTTTAAACCATAATGCTGCTTTATAGTATGAAACACTCTCTCTAGATCAATAAATGCCATATATTCTCTACCTCTGTTCATACTTAAGTATTTATCTATGGCTGATTCCATAAGAAAAACATTGTTGACCATTCTCCTTCCTTTTCTGAATCCTCCGTGGAATACTCATACTTTTGTCCGCTGCCCACCAATATAATCTTCTTGCTAAAATCCCAGTATAAATCTTTCGCAGAAAAAACAGTAAACTAATACCTTTATAATTGACTGGATCCTTGACATTCTTTCCCCTTATAAATAGGTATTATACTCACTTTTTTCTCGGGCAGCAAGCTAGGTGAAAAGACGAATCTCTTCCATCAAACAAACAATCATAAAAACTTAAAAAACTTAAAGTTTGTGAAAGACAAACTGGACTTCCAAGTTTCGGGAGTGTACCGCATTCCCTGTGCATGTGGGACACCGTATATAGGACAAACCGGAAGGACCATCACTACCAGAATAATCGAACATGAACGGAGCATTCGTTTAATGCAATCTGAGAAGTCTGGACTGGCAGAGCATTTTTTCGATAACGACCATATAGCCAATTTTCGGGAGACGACCATCTTGGCAATATGCAACAGTTACTGGGGGCGGAAGGAGGCTTTGGCGATTTCCTCTGGAAGGAGCACGCTTAATCGTGATGCTGGATTTCAGTTCAGCTCCTCTTGGAAACCGGCTTTAAAAATGGAAATCCGTCGATTTAATAAGCAAAGATCAATACTGCTTGATAATCAAGTTAAGTACTTACAATACAATACAATGTTTATTAGCCACAGGAATTCATACAGAATTATAGGCATTGTCAATATAGTTACAGTATTTAACAACATTTACAGTTCATCAATGAGGTATTTACAATCTTAAGTTTCAAATAATTTACACAACTACACTTAATTTTAATGCTTTGGCCGGCCAAAATTCTTCATTGGTGAGTCTTCCAATCTCGGACACATGAAACAAGAATAGAAATAGAATACATTAGTATAATTATGCACAACAAACTGATTAATTTATGCTTTACCTTATTTGTATTCTAGGTATTCATTTACTAAGTAAAACTGATTTTTTTTTTTTAAAGAAATTGTGAAGCTCTGTCTTAAACTTTTTTATAGAGGTTATGTTTTTTAATTGATTTGGCAAGTGGTTCGGAAGTCTCAAATAGTTTTGTTTTATGAATATAGGTATGTAATTTGTTTTTATTACATGTGTTATGGGTGTGTATTTTAGCATTTGTGACATAGTTCGCAGTATTAGTCTTCATGTAGATCAGTAACTGTTTCATATATAAACTTGGTAGGGTCAAGATATTCAAATCTCTGAAGTGATTTCTGCAGCTTTCCATTTTTGGAATACCAATCATAATTCGTAATGCTTTCTTTTGTAGCTTAAATATCAACTTACTATTTGTAGTATTTCCCCACAATGGTAGTCCATATGATATTAGTGAATGAAAGTAAGCAAAGTAACAGGTTCTGAGTGTAGTAAATTCTACTCGAGGCTTCAGCTGATGTAAAACAAAACAAACACGGCTCAGCTTCTCTGCTAACTTTTCTATATGTTTGTCCCAACTTAAATTTTTGTCTACCCATAGTCCTAAGAATTTAGTTTGCTGTTCAAAATGTATCAATCTGGAGCCAATTCTGATGCAAGGGTTTTCCATTTTCCTACAAGCCTTATGCTGAAAATTTAGTGCTATTGTTTTTCCTTCATTTACAAGCAACTTATTGACTTTAAACCAATTTAAAACATTTACTATAGCTGGTGTTATATTTTGCTGAAGGCTATCATCATCCTTTCCTGCAATGAAGATACTTGTATCATCTGCAAACAGTGTGATTTTAGCATCTAAGTTGTTCATTAGACATAATGGGAGGTCATTTATATACAGTAAAAATAATAGGGGGCCCAGAATAGATCCTTGCGGAACCCTTGATACTACTGGTCTTTTTTGTGATAACATGTTTTTTATTTCTTTTTGGCCTCTTTCTGTGAAAGTGATCTCAACAACCTGCTCTCTCATATCAAGGTAGGATTTAAACCAATTGAAGGCCACCCCTCTTACGCCATATTTATGTAGCTTATTTAACAGAATATTGTGATCTACCATGTCAAAAGCTTTGGATAGATCCAAAAATATACCCATCCCAACTTCACGTCTGTCCAGTACATCATAGATACTGTCAACAAAATTGATCACTGCCAGACTAGTAGATTCCTTACTTTGGAACCCATACTGACTGCTATTAATGATTTTAAATTTGTTGAGGAATGCCATGAGCCTCTTGAACATTATTTTTTCTAGTATTTTTGAAAAGGTTGAAAGTAGAGCTATTGGTCTATAGTTGTTTGGGTCCTTTTCATCTCCTTTTTTTGAATATTGGTTTTATTTTTGCTACTTTTAGTTCCAGGGGGAATGTGCCACTTGGAAGAGATTTATTTACTATATGACACAGCGGTTTTAAGATATTCTTGCTACACTTTTTAATTAAGTAGGTTGAGCTTCCATCAAGGGCATCTGATTTTTTGTTTTTTAGCTCCCTAATTACATCAGCTAATTCATCATTGCAGACTGGTGCCAGGAATAGTGATTTATCATTGCAATGAATGTGGGCTTTATTTTCTGGACCATCTGTTAAGTTGCTCTTCGTTTGCACACTTTTTGAGATATCTACAAAGAAATCATTAAATATGTTGGCTATTTCTCTTGGATTTGTTACTGTTTTACCTTTGTGTTTCAATGTAATATTTGCTTGCAATGGTTTGTTTGAGTTAGTTTCCCTTTTTATTATGTCCCACATGGCCTTCTGTTTATTTTTGGATGAGAGTTTATCATTCTAGAGTTCTCTAATATTTTTGCTGCCTTTATAACCTTTTTATAGATTGATATATATTTCTTATAATAGTTTACCAATTCTTTGGAAGCATTACCATTTCTGATTAAGCTGCTAAAGAATTTTAGTTTCTCACTAGAAGTTCTAATGCCCTTGGTTACCCATGAGGAATGTTTTTCTTTGACACTGACTTTAACCAGTGGGAATGCTATATTGTAGTAGTATTTAAAGGTATTTAAAAATCTAGTGAATGTAGTATCTACTGAATTTTCCTCATAAATATCTTCCCAAGTTTCTTTCCCCAGCAAATGGTTGAAGTAATCAATATTTTCTGCCTTCTGTAATCTGACCTTTTTGAATGTTGTGACAGATTTTCTAGAGTTCTTTCTGCTTGACCAATTGATGGTTAGAGATTGTGCAAAATGGTCAGAGAGACAAGTATCAAAAACATTTATATTTTTAACAAAAGTAATTAGATCTTTGCTTATGGCTATTTGATCTATGGCAGTTTTTGAACTTTTAGTCACCCTTGTTGGTACATCAATTGTTGGTAGAATGCCATAAATATTTAATAGAGATATGAACTTCAGTTTATCATTATTTTGTTGTAAAAAATTTATGTTAATATCTCCCACTAGAATTATAGTTTTCTTTTGTTTTAGAAAATAGCTCAGAATAGTATCCAGCCTTGCAATTAGAATGTTTGTCACTTGATGGATTTCTATAAATACATATGATTATCAGCTTATTGTCTACTTCTATGATGCTGGTTTCAAAATGCTCTTCCATATTTAGTTCCAGAAATGTGGATATAGATTTAGCTTTTACAGAATTTTTTACTAGAATTAATGAGCCTCCATTTCTTTTGAATGTTCTACTGTAACCCTGTATTAGTGTGAACTGTGAACTTACGTTTCTTTGACACAATTTTCTATACTCACGCCATCTTCTGACCTAGCAGTTAATTTACTGAAGTCTTTTGTTCAGTAATGCGAATTTTGATAGTGTTCTGTCTTTGTTTATAGTTATGTTATATCCAGTGTTTCATTTGTAGTTATAACATTTTATAAATATCCTGATGATGGGAGTGATGCACACTCCCGAAACGTTGATATCTAATCGTCTTTGCACCTGGTTTGCTGCCCGAGCTGAAAGTGAGGTATTATACTGTTCCAGTTTTCCGGCATCTCCCCTCCCTCATATGTAATATTCATGAGATCAGTCAGCATCTCATTCTTTTCTCTGTTCTCCATCCATTTTTTCTAAAATTTCCCTGGCATGCTGTCATTTTCTGTTGATTTATTATTTTTTAATCTTTTTTGTTTACATCTGATGCAATAATAAAGTACGGATATGATGATCTGGTATTTTGCTAAAACAGATGCGTTGGTACGAGGCGCATCCAGAAAGGTTTCCTTTAAAGTAAACGTATTTATAGTTCGGCCGCTCTATCTCCGGCTCTGACATTTCTCGATAGGGGGAAGCGGGCTGTTGCCAGTTCTTTAGCGGAAATTTCAAGCAGAGCAACATGCGTATTTGAAATATTTTACGTATTTGCGTATTTCACGAACCAGTAGCCATATTATTATAATAGCGATAGTAATAGGACTTACGAACACTAAAAATCGGAATTCACGCACGAAAAATATACCAATGAAAGTTTACCAGCCCAAGTAGCTAAAAGGCCACGTGGCTCAAAGTTAACCTGGCAACATGGTGTTGGGTTCGGAAGCCACGCCTAGCAGCGACAATGCTGATTGGCGCTAGCAGACAGTTTTAACCTCCTGACCAGAGCACCGGATGTAGAGACTCCCAGTACCACCAACAGAGCAGTGTGCGTGAAAGGTGTGAACGAAATATTCTAATAGAGTTTTGTTGTAATGAATATCTTGCATGATAATGAAATTGCAAGTTGGATTGTATTGTTTTAAAGCTAATATGGTCCTATATTTTCATTTTAAAGATAATTTTGACGATATGTTTTCAATTGCTCATTACTGCATGTTGGTACTATGAACCTTCCCCCTCCACCTCTTGCAGTCGCAAAACGTCAGAGCCGGAGATACAACGGCCGGACAGTAGCCGAAAACATTACGCAGGCGTAACAGATCTATGAGGTAAGAAGCATATACTCCCCGGACAAGTCTCGCCTACTGCATGTTGTGCGTCAGCGGTTCCCCGAAATGGCGTCTCTTATTCGTTCTTCCGTCACTTGCGCAATGCGGTCAGTGATAAAGCTCCTTAACGCACAAAACAGCACCCATCGAAAGTCATCGTCAACACTGTCAGGTCTGCAAACCTGAGCAAACAGACACTGCGTCCCTGGTGTACGTTTTTTCTCGAAGATCATCGAGATGTCCATGATGAAGAGCGCATGTGCGACCGTCCCCCACCAACGATCAGCTGGTCGAACTGGTGCGGCAGCGCATCATGTAGAACCGTCGCTTCAGGATTACGGAGCTTAGCAACCATTTTACGCAAATATTCCGATTCTTATTGCATGAAATTGTCGCAAAGCACCTTCTGTTCAAGAAATTGTGTGCCAGGTGGGTGTCGAAAAATATGACACAGAGCACAAAACGAAACTCTTAGGAGGAACATTGATATTTCTGCCGCGGTTTAATGATAGCGACGAGTTCCTCGATGGGGTCTTCATGACGATGAGACGTGGATTTCACACTTTACCCAGGAAATCAAATGCAGTCAGTGCATTTGCAAAAGTTCAGCTGGGAGCTGTTTGATCGTCCACCATACAGTCCTGGCCTTGCTACAAAGATTTCCATCTTTTCTTGCACCTCAAGAAATCCCTATCCTCGGCCCAATGTTTTGACAAAGGGGAAGAGCTGAAGACGACGGTCATATACTGGCAGACTTCCTCGACACAGGAATACAAAAGTTGCTCCCATTATACAACAAAGCCCGCCTCGGTAGTGTAGATGGTAGCATGTTTGCCTTACGCTCAAGAGGTCCCGAGTTCAAATCTCGATCAGGGTGAGTTACCTGGATAAGGCTTTCTCCGGGGTTTTCCCTTATCCTGAAAGACAAATGTCAGGTAACTCTAAGCTCCATTTACCCCGGATGCATTTAGCATCATTTCATCCATGTCATTCATCGTCCGATATGACTAAATGTTGGAGGACGTAAATTAAAAAAAAAAAAAAAACTATACGACAGTGTCTAAATTCTTTTGGTGACTATGTCGAAAAATAGCTCAAACATTTCTGTACTTGTAGCCAATAAAGCTTTTCATGTAACTCTGTCGTCTCCATTAAAAAATAGGGAAATTTACGTTCTGGATGCTCTCGTATTACATATGAAGTGAAGATTTGATGTGCTTATTTTTATCATTGGATACTACCATCATTTGGAAACAAATTTCCTAAAATTAATGTTAATGTTATTAAAATACTGCAGTTGACAGATATGAGAGCTTTCATGTAAAAACTACTCTGCACTTGCAGAGTTTTGATTCTGTGGGCTGACATGTTGCGGCTGCCTAATAAAGGACTTTAACCCTATGTCAGATTTACTGGCAGGTAAAACAACTGCAGCTGAGTAAAATTCCAACACATTGATGTTACTAATATGACTGTTGTTTGACAGCATCATTAGTCCCAAATAGATGGGGGGAAAAATATTGGTGAGCTAGAGGGGTACACAACAGCATTGATCATCTTGTCTTCTATCTCTTCTATAAGCAGTTGTAGAATTCAATTGAAACTTCCTATATGATATGTATACATCTTTAAGCTGCTGAAAAAATAATCAAAATATCAATCTACCTTTCTTTTTCTATTGTCTTGTTAAAATGAGATAAGCGAAGATATACACAAGGTATATGGACAAATATGAACTTGATCCGATAAGCTGTATGTTTATATACATATTATATATGAACACACAAAAGTAGAAAACAAATATTACGACAGCTATAAATACTCACTCATTCGCTTTGTGATTCTTCAATTTCTAATTGCGGTGAGTCACCTCCATTGCTGGTATTCTCTGATTTGTTGATGATAATATCATCAGTTGCATTTTCTATTATACTATCATTTCTCCAATATTGCATTTTCAGCTCTTGAACCTTCTTGTAATCCATTGCAGTTACAGAAGAGAATGCTTCTGTAACAAATTCCCACAGATTTGTAGCTGACATATCAACAGTAATGTTGCATCCTCTGAAAACATTATTTTTGCCCACACCAGATCAATTGAATTCAGATCACAGTAATACAGAGGTAGACTTATAATACTGTGTCCCCTTTTGAGAGCCGTAAAATCCACAATATTCATCTTGCTCTTAGATTTGTTGTAAACTGGTTAGCTAATAATTAACCTCGAAATTGCTCAAAATGAAATGGTGAAAGCTTGTGAAAGCTTAGCATATTAGCCACTAAATGTCGGAGTATGTAGCATATCTAATGTTTCAAAGTTGTCATCTGTGTTTATGAAATTCGGCGAAACTTACTGAATGAGGGCTTGGGACCCCAGCGCTCAAACAAGCATGCATAGTATATGTATAGTAGAATGTCATTTATCCGGATCGAGACCAGGGCCGGTCCAAGTTAACAAAAATCCACGTTAGTTCCCTTTTAAGAGCCATAACATCCACAACATACATTAGTTGTAAACTGGTTAGCTAATTAACCTCAAAATTGTTCAAAATGAAATATGGTGCACTTGTGAAAGCTTAGCATATTAGCCACTAGATGTCAGAGTGTATAGCCCATTTCATGTTTCAAAGTTGTCATCTGCATTTACAGAGTTAGACGAAACCTACCGAATAAGGACTTGGAACCCGAACGCTCAAGAAAACATGTGCATATATGTACTCACTGTGGTTATCGAGTTATTGAAATCTTTTCTTTCTTTCTTTCTAGAGACTAAACCACTAATGTATACCTCTAAACAAGATTATCTAACCTATAATCTAGTAACTTAACTGTTTTTATTTATACTTCACTACTTATGCAAATTAAAAACCATTCTGTATTACTTAACTATCCAATCCTACCTACAACTCTTATTATATCATTTTTTACTCTTCCCTATTTGGTCCTGTTTATTGCCTTTCATTCAGATATTTAAGTTTTCTTCTTTCTCTTATTTCTCATTTTCCTCAACTATCTAGTTCCAATAATACCTAAATATTTTCCGATTTATATTAAACTTTCCTTCGTTTTAATACTAAACATTTTTCTGCCTATAATTTTGTTTACACTTCCTTTTTAATTTTTCTATCAAATTCTTTGTTCCTTCACATTCCAACATTAAGTGCCAGTAGTTATTAAATGACCTACTACAAAGTGGGCACTTTCCTTGCTTTTCTTTATCCCGTAACATCACCACCCATTATCTGGCCCATGCAAATCCTTCTCTTGTGCTCTGTCACAGATATCTACATACTTTTTCTCTTTCCCACACCTTTTTTTATCTCTGATATATACACAATGTAGTTTTGGAATTAAAACTGCCAAATATTACCTGCTTTTCTATGTCTTCAACTCAAATGTAACTCTTTTCCAAAACCCTTTCTCCAGTACCTCACTGTCCCTCCAGTTGTGTCTGTCAAGCTCTAGTTTCTAGGAATAAATAGACTTTGAAGACAGTGTGACTTGAGCAGCAAAACTTGGAGATTTTGAGTGAAGCATACTGTATGTTGTAGGACTGTGTTGTAACTTGGAAGTTGCCAAGAGTTTATCTACCAGCATCCAGCCCACCTTACTCAGGAGTCTTTCTATGGATTTCAGAAGCTTTTACGCGTAAGCGGTCTAAAACAAAAAAAAAAATCATTGGATTTAATATAATTGATTATATTTTGTGTGAATATTTGAGAGTATAAGTGGAAATTTTAATGTCATCTAATGAAAATAATAACATTCTTCTAATATTAAGAAAACATATATTTGATATTTAAAATATATGGCAATTCTTTTGTGGGCTTTATCTACTGTGGAATAAAACAGAGTTGCCTGGGCAATAATGTAGGAGAAGTGCACTAAAATCCTTACCTCGCAAACAGGCAGCATATCTTAATGTATCATTAAACAAAATGGGTTTTGAAAGGTACAATCAGAACTGAAAAAAACCATTGACATAGTTGAGATTTAAAACATAAATCTTCCACTTATAGTAAAATCTTAGAAAGCACAGGAATTAATAGAAATTGTAAGTTGCCATTGGAGTAGGTGAATTTGAAATTTCCTCATGGTCTACTGAGAAAATGTGAATCAATAGAAGAATTTAATGTTGTACCAACATGTTACCATGGTAGCTCAGTGATAGAACCAGCGCATGGTTCAAATCCCAGCTATGGCATTGAATTTTTCAGTTCTGATTCTCAAAGGTTTACTTATAGACAGTTTGAATGTGTTAGAACAATCAATATCATTGATTGCCCTTGTAAACAGAATGGGTTCTGGTTAGGTAGAGTCAGACTGACCATGATAGATCAATTGGTTAAGAGAACTGGACAGAGATGGAGATCCATGGTTCAGATCCCAGCTATGACATTGAATTTTTCAGTTCTGATTCTCAAAGGTTTGCTTATAGACAGTTTGTATGTGTTAGAACAATCAATATCTTTGATTGCCCTTGCAAATAGAATGGGTTCTGGTTAGGTAGAGTTAGATTGACCATGATAGATCACTTGGTTAAGAGAACTGGACAGACTGAGATCCATGGTTCAGATCCCGGCTATGACAATGAATTTTTCAGTCTGACGAACTATCCAAAACCTTGCCCTACACACTGCTAGGTGGAAGAACAATTAAGTTCTATCAATTAATCTCAGAATGGGTTCTGTTAATTTTATTCCACTAGTTGCACACCACACTCCCAATTTTCAGTTAATAATGAGGTATTTAAGTAGTAGCATAGGTTCTTCAGCTGTGCTCACGTTTAATTGTTGAGCTAGTTTATTTAGCAATCAAGACAAACGCTCTAAATTGCCAGTGACTTCATCTAGTGTATTTTTCATTAAAACTTATCTAAACTGTTTATCTGATAGTAAATCTGAGGCTTCAAATGTGTTAGCAGTTATGTGAAATGCCGCACTTTGATCTGAAAATTGGAGTATGGTATGCAACAAGTGCTAGAAAATGAATGAACCATTTTGTTTAATGAAACAATGGGATACATGTTATAAAAACTGAAGCTATTGACAGTGAATAAACACAGATATTATAAATAAACTAAAAACTTTGTAACCAACTTCACTTATATGTGTTGGCAGGAATTTAGTACCAGTGACGTCAAAATTAATCGCAAAAACTATTTGTAGTTTTGGTTTATTGATACTCTTCACTTGTTTATATTAATGAGAAACTAGTTTCAAAGGCAATCGCTTCCATTTTCAATCTCTTTCCAACTGGCATCTGTTGTCTGCTCTCTCTCTGGTGGTGGAACTATAAACTTTTTTGTCAAATTATCTACTGGTGGGATTTCAAAGTTCATTACGCGATCCTTATTTTTCCATATGAACATGTTCTCCCATGCTGTCAATTTATTTTGGTTTATCACTCCTTCTAATAATTTTGGATTTGGATCAATGTCATGATTTTCATTCCAAAAATGAAATGCTACTTCAATGCTCACTTCTTGTTTCAATCTGATGTTTCTAAAGTGCTCTTTGACTCGGGTTTTTAGATTTCTTATAGTTTGACCTATGTAGCATTTTTCACAATTCTTACAACTTACCTGGTATATTCCGGATCTGTTGACTGATGGGGTTTCATCTTTTGTTTTTGAATTTAGCAATTTTAAAATTGAGTGTCTATTAGTAGGTGCCAAGATGATATTTTGTTCCCTGAAGATCTTTTTAAATTTATTAAATGTTTTTGGGTGATATGTGAATGAACTGAATATGCTGTTGGTTTCTTTTTCTTTTGTAAATGTGGTTGCTTCCTTAATGATTTTATTTAGTTTAGCTTTTCTAATTTTCTTCAACACCAAACTTTTGTTCAATCCATTTTCTTCTGCTATGTGTAGTATTGCTGTTTGTTCTTAGAAGTATTCTTCTTTTTCCATGGGTATGTTGACTAGTCTGTGTGTAAGGCTGTTCATTATTGCATGTTTATGTGTAAATTGGGTTGTGGCTATTATTTTTTATGTAATTTTCTGAATGTGTTGGTTTCCTGTAAGTTCCACATTTTATTTTTGTGTCGTTCCTGATGATATTTAGATCCAAGAAAGCGAGTTGTCCATTGATTTCCTTTTCTATTGTGAATTTTATAGTCCTTTCTTGCAGATTGACATTGATCCAAATCAAAAATTATTAAAAGGAGTGATAAACCAAAATAAATTGACAGCATGGGAGAACATATTCATATGGAAAAATAAGGATCGCGTAATGAACTTTGAAATCCCACCAGTAGATAATTTGACAAAAAATTTTATAGTTCCACCACCAGAGAGAGAGAGCAGACAACAACAGATGCCAGTTAGAAAGAGATTGAAAATGGAGGCAATTGCCTTTGAAACTAGTCTCTCACTACTATAAAAAAGTGACGAGTATCAATAAACCAACTACAAATAGTTTTTGAGACCAACTTCACTTACCTGTTTTTTAAATAGTTGAATCCTCTGGGACTGGTTTTATGATATTTTTGTCAGCCTCAGCTGGCAAACTGACCAGCTTTTTGGTCACTTCCGCTAAGTGATGGAAACTTCACTGTCGTCCTGCCATATACTGGGTGCAAAATAAACTTATTGATCGACTCTATTGGTGGTAATTCGAAGTTCATCACACAATTTTTATTTTTCCAAATACTTTCTCCCAAAACATTAAATCTATATTAAAACAGATTAGTGAAATTGGTTACAAAGTATTGTAGTTTATTTATAGTAGCATATATGCTGCTTCTGTGAGATGTAAGGATTTTAGTGCACCTCTGTGCCATTTCTCCGTGACTTATCCGTTCTCTCGCACAGTACAAAAGAACCCATGAATGGATTGCAATATATTTTAATGGTCTTATGCAGTGGTATATGATAGATGTAAACAAATACACTAAAAGAAGAAGTTATATCTAAGAAATAATTTGATAACAAGCAAAAAATGAAAGGTATGGTTTATTCAGGCTCTGGAAATTGTCTCTAAAACTGAAACTTCAGCTGTGTTGAGGTATCTGTAATGGTTAGAGATTTATTTTTTAATTCAAGATTGTGCCTGCCATAAAACAAGAGAGATCATTCCTTGCCTCTGTTCAATAGTATCAGTTACTCTTGATTACAAACAAAAACAAGCAATTGAAAATATCCATACTGTAATTTAAAAGAATTGGATGTTGTAACTGTAAGAGAAGAAATTTCATATATCTGAATAAATCAGCAGTAATTAGTTTCCTGTTTACCAGGAGTAGCCTGTATAAGAATACACATACTTCCCAACTTTTATAGTTTGCTGTAAAATGTACAATAGTGGAAGATGTTTTACAACCTTATGTTAAGGGAGACACTTTCATGCAGATTCAAAGTGTTACAGATTTTTCAGTGAAGACAAAGCATTAAATTCAGTTGCGTTACATTGTAACTTAAGCTTACGGACTTAGTGGTATATAGTATTATGGTAGACCAGAGCTTATCTGTGTCTATCCATCATGATAATAATCCAGCTTTACTGGACTGTAACAAAATATATAGTACCACTAGTGATATCTAGTAAATGGGGTTATGTTATGATAGAGCTTATCTATATGCCCGTCTTTCATGATCATTGTCCTCCTTCACTGGACTGTAACAAAATGTATAGCACCACTAGTGACCGCTAGTAAATGGTACACATTGTTATGATAGACCAGAGCTTATCTATATGTCCGTCTTTCATCATGATCATTGTCCTCCTTCACTGGACTGTAACAAAATGTATAGCATGACTAGTGACCTCTAGTAAATGGTACACATTGTTATGATAGACCAGAGCTTATCTATATGTCCGTCTTTCATCATGATCATTGTCCTCCTTCACTGGACTGTAACAAAATGTGTAGCACGACTAGTGACCTCTAGTAAATGGTACACATTGTTATGATAGACTGGAGCTTATCTATATGTCCGTCTTTCATCATGATCATTGTCCTCCTCCACTGGACTGTAACAAAATGTATAGCACCTCTAGTGACCTCTAGTAAATGGTACACATTGTTATGATAGACCAGAGCTTATCTATATGTCTGTCTTTCATCATGATCATTGTCCTTCACTGGACTGTAACAAAATGTATAGCACCACTAGTGACCTCTAGTAAATGGTATACAGTGTAATGATAGACCAGAGCTTATCTGTGTGTCCGAACTTCATCATGGTCATTGTCCACCTTCACTGGACTGTAACAGATTTATATCGTGTGGATTTAAAATTTGATTGCAGCACCAGAGCCCTCTAATATCCAGCAGTAAATACAAATGATTAATGAACAGTGTGAATTGTGAAGTCCACCTTTTCATGAAAATGATTTATGAGTTCTAAATGTTAGTTAATCAGCGTTATTAAACTTTACAGAATGAGGTAAAGTTCTCCAGAATTCAGAAAGTTGGCAAGCATGGAGTAATAATTATTTATTTTTAAATGCATATTAACATCATGTTCTGTACTGCATCTAGGTCATACTTGGGCTCATGAAACCTATGGTTGGAACAATTGTTTTAATTGGGATCATTGTAACAGTGAAGTTAGCATTTACATCTGAATTATGAAAAGTATGTTATTGGAAGTTGCACAGTTTAGAATGAACTGCATCAAAAATCAGTTTTATTATAATTTTGATAAATATGTGAGGTACTTAAACTAGTTTTGGTTTTAATTTTCCCTCTACTTTTTAAACAAATAGTGTGTTTTGGACTGGCTGTTTGTTTTTTATCTTAATAAACTGGAATACTAAATATCTATTAAAATGGTTTGGCTTATTCTGTGAACATTTCTAGACACTTTGTTCTGGCAGTTAATAATATAACCATTCTGTTTTTAAATAGAAGCATCAGACTGTTGCAACCTGAAAAGTCTGGGCTGGCGGAACATTGCTTCCAGCAAGACCATAGGGCTAACTTCGGTCTCACCACTATTTTGGCAAAATGCAGTGGCTACTGGGAGCGCAGAGTTAAGGAGGCGTTGGCTATCTTGGCAGAGAGAGTCACTCTTAACCGAAATGCTGGGCTACAATTTAGTGCAGCATGGAATCCTGCATTTAAACTCGAAAAAGAGAGACTCAGGAAACACAGATCTGGCTTACTGAGCAGCGACCAGAGCAGCAGTGTTTACTGAGAGGTTGTCATATTCATCAACACGAGCCCGCTCGCTGATTGGTCCGCGTCATTTTCTTGGCGACCAGTATATATATATGGGTCACCCCAGCCCTAAGTCATTCAACATCCTGAAGATGGGAGAGATGTACGCTCCCGAAACATCGATGTCTCAACATCTGCTTACCTGGCTCGAAGCCCGAGAACGTCTCGAACATATACGCCGCCAGGAAAGATTCAGCTCATATTTTACCAGCCTTTACGGGAAGGAGACCTACCAGGAAATCATAGCTTTCCAAGAAGTATGTGAACGTAAGGGCAGACTACTCAGTTTTTTGGCCTTCTTATTAAGGTGCAGGGACGAAAGTACTACGCCAAAGTTTGCAAGACTACGATACCCGAACAAGAATTTTTCAACTAACAAGATTCTGAGACGCGCCAGCACAGCACTGGTTAAAGAACGCATTCACTTCACACGGTATAGACTTGACATTACTGACCGGCAGCTACTGGACTACTTTTGGCGTCTTTCTTCCAGGCTTTCCCCAATGGACTGGAAGCGAGTAGATGTCACCACATTTGCTCAAGGACATGTCATGCTACTACGCAGCACCACACAACAAGCCAAGAAGTTCAACGCACTGTGCAGGGCCAAGGAAGAGTTTCCACCTCTCCATACCAACCGCACCATAATTAACCTCACCAATCTCGAATTAGATGAGGCCACGACTTCCGTGTTGGCCAAAGGCCTGAACTTCGCGCTAACAGCGAGGCGACTCCCAGTGGCGGACATCATCAGCGGAGTGGAAGCCGCTATACAAGAACTGACAGTCGATAGCGCGGAGGAGATACGCACAGCTGTGGCAGCCGGGGTGACTAAGACGTCACTTCCTAATCCAAACATCAGCAGAGCCGAACACCAGGCGCTGAAACGACTGCGCAAAGACCAGAATATGGTCGTTTTACCGGCAGACAAGGGAAACGCAACAGTCATCCTACACGCAGCACAGTATGCAGAAAAGATGGAACGTCTCTTGGAGGATTCGGCGTACAAGGTTATCAAGAAGGACCCCACGTTGTCATTGGAACGTCGCACCTGGTTATTGATCAAGAAATCCATCCTTACTCCTGACGTCAAACAAAAATTGGCTTCTTCAGGCTCCAGGCCGCCTAGGATGTATGGACTTCCCAAGGTCCACAAAACGGATATACTGCTGCGACCAATTGTGGACGCGATCGGCAGCCCCACGTATCGACTGGCCCGCCACCTCTCCAAACTCCTACAACCACTTGTGGGAGGTTGTCCACACCACGTCAAGAACTCTGCCCAATTTGTGCAGACACTACAGAATATCACTATTGCACCCGGGGATCTTCTCGTCAGCTTTGATGTAGTGTCACTATTCACCAGGGTGCCACTCAAAGAATCTATTCAGCTGCTATCACAACACTTTCCTCCTGACATCACTGAGCTCTTCCGTCACACCTTGTCCTCCACATATTTCCTGTATGGTGACAAGTTCTATGAGCAAGTGGATGGGGTAGCAATGGGGTCGCCATTATCACCGGCGGTGGCCAACTTCTACATGGAGCACTTGGAGCGTGAGATTCTCACCACGGCACATCTGAAGCCTTCACACTTCTTCAGATATGTGGACGATACGTTTGTAGTCTGGCCACATGGACGAGATACACTATCTGACTTCCTCACACATCTGAACGGATGCAGACCCCAGATTCAATTCACTATGGAGGTGGAAGAGAATGGGGTGTTGCCCTTTCTGGACATTCTGGTATCAAGAAACAAGGATGGTACACTAGGGCACGCAATTTATCGGAAACCCACTCACACCGATCTATATCTAAACGCACGCAGCTACCACCACAAATCCCAACGTATGGGGGTGCTCGACACATTGGTCCACAGAGGATTGGCCATCTCGGACCCTCAGCACTTATCTCAGGAACTCCAACATCTGCGACAAACTTTTCTTCAGAACGGCTACTCTGAACCCGATGTCTAGAGGGCCCTCGCAAAAGCCAAAAGAGCCGGAACACACATTTGTAGCTCCACTGAAAAGCCAACTGCTATAGCCTGCATCCCATACACTGGCAATCTGTCTGGAAATATCGGCAGAATACTGGCAAGACACAACATAAGAACTATTCACAAACTGCCTGCAAAAATCAGACACTTTATGAAACTGGTCAAAGACCAATTACAACTAAACCTTCCGGGGGTGTACCGCATTCCATGTGAATGTGGAGTGCCGTACATTGGAGAAACCGGCAGGACCATAGCTACCAGGATCAAGGAACACGATAGAAGCATCAGACTGTTGCAACCTGAAAAGTCTGGGCTGGCGTAACATTGCTTCCAGCAAGACCATAGGGCTAACTTCGGTCTCACCACTATTTTGGCAAAATGCAGTGGCTACTGGGAGCGCAGAGTTAAGGAGGCGTTGGCTATCTCGGCAGAGAGAGTCACTCTTAACCGAGATGCTGGGCTACAATTTAGTGCAGCATGGAATCCTGCATTAAAACTCGAAAAAGAGAGACTCAGGAAACAGATCTGGCTTACTGAGCAGCGACCAGAGCAGCAGTGTTTTCTGAGAGGTTGTCATATTCACCAACGCGAAGGTACTTTGGTAACCTCAAAATTAACTCCCAATCAAAAAACCTACATCACCCAATTTTTAGAATGTAAACACTGCATTAAATGTTGCTTTTGCACTGTTTCATGTAAATTCTGTTAAAGAAAAAGTAAAATTATGCAGATAATTGCTTTTACCTTTTTTAAAAAAGGATTTTTAAGTTGAATTTGCATAACATAAACATTTATGTATATTTAAGATTGATAAATTAGAGTCCATTATAACTTACTGCAGATCAATCATAAGCAAGTGAAACTAAATTTTTGTTCTGTTCTAATCTAACATTAGTGCTTTCTTTTAGAACACAATCCATTTCTTCAAGTTTGACATTCTCTCTTAAAAATATTTTGTTGGAGTAGAATTGAATCTAAGAATAGAGTACACAAACTACAGAAAGACTCTTTGGAGTGGAATTTGGTTAGGTACTGAAACTGTTTGTCCTGCACCATGGCGTAGTGGGCTAGAGTGTCCTGCTTTGGTTTCCTGCTACGAAAGGTGCCCAGGATTGATCTCACCCCTGGAGGGTGCAGATTTTAAGTTCCGAACTGAAGCCCACTAAGCATCGTGAGGCAATTGAGCTATGCCAGGTAGTGAACCCTGATCTAGAAAGCCAACCTTCCAACTGGGGGTGAGGAGAGGCTGACCACATTTCCTTGTATCGGTTGGATGATTGCCCTCCTCTACCTTGTGTATGTGGATGTGAGGCCAGCAGTTGGGTTGGCAGGTCTTGGCCCAGTAGCGGCTGTTGCGCCATGGGTTAACGTTAACTAAAACTGTATCTTACAGGGAATTATTATGCCCTTGCTGAAATCTAGTCTCTGTTTTCTGTGACAGTCTTAAAAAGTCTGCATATGAAAGTTGCACAGCCAGATTTTAATTACCAGGTTCCAATTTGTGTACCACTTAGGCAATAAAAAGAGGTTTAAAAATGGTATGGAACAGCCTCATGGAAATGTTTAAAGATTATTGACTTGGGAATTCTTTGAGATTAGCAGAGAGTGAAATTCTATTTATTCTTAATTAAATATATAGAACTGTGAAATAATAATATATAGTTATCCCTATCTGCATAAACTGTGATAAAACAGGTTGATTATCTCAAGATACAGTATGTGATATGTCACTTTTGTCAGTGTAACTTCTCTTTGTTGGAGGTTTAGAATATACACTCCAATTAACTTGAGTTGGCAGCTGAGTAAAGATGTGCACTAAAAGAATTAGTCTGTTACCAATCCTGAAAGGAGACTGAGGATGATTTTATACATGTGGAGCTATTGGTGGTACATATACTATATGTGCAAGATTTCTTGAGCTCTGGATTTATGCTGTGCGAGTAGAGGGGAAGAAAAGAGAGCTAACACGCTTCTGTTTCTGCAGTGTGGTCAACCTTGAAAAACACAATTCAGCCAAATTGTGGTAAGATAAGCGAAAATATATGCCAAAGGTATGAGGTGTGGCAACAAACAATTGAACTCCATCTGATATGCTGTATTATATATTTACTGTTATGAAACACATAAAGGTATTAAACAAATATTATGACAGTTATAAACACTCACTTGCTTTGTGATTCTTCAATTTCCAAGTCTACTTCGTCACTTTCATCGCTGGTATCCTCTAATGTGTTAATAATTTCATTAATTGCATTTTCTATTACACCATCGTTTCTCCAATATTCCATTTCCAGCTCTTGAACCTTCTTAGCATATCCTTACCAATCCGTCGCTTCTATAGCAAGTTTCCGCAGATTTGTGGCTCTTGTTAACATTGCATACTTTGTAAACATTCCTTATTTTTGCCCATGCCAGCTCAATTGCATTCAGATCACAGTTATACAGAAGTAGACAAAAAATAGTGTGTCCCCTTTTGAGAGCCGTAACATTGACAACATATGTGTTGCTTTTAGATTTGTTGTAAACTGGTTAGCTAATAATTAACCTCAATTGCTCAAAAAGAAATGGCGTACGTGTGAAAGCGTAGCATATTAGCCATTAGATGTCACAGTGTGTAGCGCATTTCCTGTTTCAAAGTTGTCATCTGTGTTTACGGAAATAGGCGAAACCTACTGAATGAGGACTTGGGACCCAAACGCTCAAGAAATCTTGCGCATATAGTATCAACTACTCCACATGTATAAATCACCTTCAGTCTTCTTTCAAGTTTGGTATCAGACTAATTCTTTTAGTGCGCATCTTTACTCAGCTGCCATCTCAAGCTAATTGAACTATACTGGTCCAAAAGCCTAGTGGGTGCAGTATCTACGTGGGTGGGATAAATCTAGGTCAAATCATTTGTATTATTTTTATCGCCACCAGGATTGAAAAAGAAAACACACACTTTTATATAGCTTCTGTGTGATGGGAAGGGCATTACTCACATTTAAAAAGGTTTACTTGCTGTAATAACAATCATAGCCTAACAGCATTACCTGAAACATATAATCAGAAAGTTCTCCATCAGAATCAGTAATCTCCAGTGTTTCACTAATCTCCACAGTTTTAGTTATAATATGAAGATATGTTAACACATTTGTTTATCATCTTCTAGAAAGATGGCGAGAACAGCTGATAGGGTTGACTCCCTTAGTTTTCCAAAAAAGTTACCAAAATGGAGAAAGACAACAAAGATTGCACATCTCAGAATGAAAAAATTGTTTTGCATTCATATGAATTTCTCTGCTCTTGTACAAACTATTCTTACAAATGCTTATTTCTCTATCAGTTTACCAGTTAAATAAGTCATTCAGAATGAAGAGGACTTCTAAGAACATTCCCAAAAATTTCAAGGTATACATTTATCATGTAAATATCTTAAAACATGTGATATTTTAATCAAAATTGTTAAGAGACATTTTTGAGAAACTTTTTGAAAATGTTCCTTGTAAAAGGTAGTCTGGCATGCAGAATTTAGTTAAAAATTCTTATGTCTCATCCTTGGAAGAAGCTAGCTGAACTTAAAATACCCATTATAATTACGAGTGAAATAGAAATTCATGATATAAGGGAGGTTTAATAAATACCAGTGTTGGGAATGAAGACACCAGCCTTTTCAAACACAAATTATTTATTTCTCAATATAGTCCCCTTTTTAGGATTATGCACTTCTCCCAACGTGCCTGTCATTTTTTTAACCCCTCCAAAAACTAAATATTGTCAAGCTTTGCAAAATACACCTCTTGTGCCCTTGATGACCTGCTCATTTGATCTAAAATTTTGTTCTTGTGAGCCATTTCTTACTGTTTGGAAGCAGGAGAATATGGGGTAGTAATTCAGAACATAATTCATGCAGTTTGGCAGCGGCAACTCCAGATGAATATGTCAGGGCATTATCGTGGTAAAATAATAGAACTTTCTTCTTTGCCATATGGGTCTTTGTCTTCAACTTCTTTTCCATTTGGACCAATAAGTCATTGTAGTGTGCTCCAGTTATCTTTTTTTTTTTTTTTCTTTTTCCAAGAAGTCGGTGAGTGTGAGTGCCTTCACATCCCAAAAGATCATCACCATCACTTTTCCATCTGATGGAGACTGTCTTTGCCTTCCAGAGCAGATTTTCCTGAAGCAACCTATTGTTTTGATTGTTGCTTGGTTTCTGGAGTATAATGATGAATCCAGGTCTCATCAAAGATTCCTTTTGATTTTGCTTAAACAGCTCCAAATGCAGCTTTGAAGTTCAAAGCCACACCTACTTGTGTATATATATGTTAATCACCCCATAGACCTTTCCGTATGGGAAAAAATCTTCATTAACAAAAATTGTCATAGTCATGAATTTTGAAACTCCACCACCGGACATCTTCGACAAGTACATCATGCCATCTGTCGACGATACGGAGAAAGAGGAAACCATTACAGTTTGCACTAGTCAAGTTCCAGTTGATGATAAGAGCAAAAGCTCTCGAAACATGTCCTGTGAAAAAACAGTGTGAGTGAAGCAATGTGTCAATATCTTCTCAATTCACTTTTGTGCTATGATCTGTCTTACGTGATTTATCAATTTATGTACATTTAATATTTCTAAAATGCTATAGCCTAATTAAAGATTACAAACTAATGTTAGGTATGGTATATCTAATGGCCTATCTTTCATCTCATCATGGTGCCTCTCCATTGGGCTGCAACGAAATGGTGTGCATCACTATTGGTCTGTAGGAACCAGGGCATGAACATTCAGTAATTAACGACATGAACTGTAAAGTCACTTCTGTCATGTAAATTGTTTCTCTTGCTTTCTATCTCTACAAGATATATTTTTCATTTTTTACTACAGTTTTTGTTTACAATTTGTGTTATATATCATAAAACATGGAATAAAACTGTGTGTATAGCTTAGGTAGGGGTGTTATTTGTTTTAGTATGTGTTTTATTAACTTTAAAGAGAGTCGATTAAAGACACTAGACAACACTTGCTTTTAAATTTACTTTAAATTTAAATTTAAAAGTGTTGTCTAGTGTCTTTAATCGACTCTCTTTAAAGTTAATTTATCATAACAACACTGTTTTCAACACTTCCAAGAAAGGAAATGTGTTTTATTGTTGTACTGGGAAGAACTTAAGAAATAGTGTTACCAGGTTTTCAAGAATTCTTATAAAACAGAATTCCAATTTATTTCACGTAGTGTAGTATATTTGTTACATTTGTTACACTGTACATTTTACACAAAAATTTCATGTCAAAATAATTACAGTTTGTAGGGAAAGCTTTTCTGTTAGTTGGCAAGAATGTAACAAGGTTATAATTCCTTTCATGGAAGTGTTGAAAACAGTGTTGTTGTAATAAATTAGATTTAAAGGGAGTCAATAACACTAAAAAGCAAGCGTTGTTTAGTGTCATTAATCGATTCCCTTTAAATTTAATGTAACAAGGTGTTTCTTTAAATTTTGGTAGACACTCATTTTCAGCTACTGTTTTCTTGTTGTATTTGTCTGCAATCTCTCACTTGGGAGACTTGACAGATAGCAAATATCCTCATACTGACAAAAAGCCGAAGAGAGAGGACCTGTTGTATTGTTACAGGCAGAGTCATGCCAGTGGTGCTTTGATGCAGCAGCAGCAGCAGCAGCAGCAACAACAGCAGCAGCAGCAACAACAACAGCAACAGCCGACCGCCTCTGCCTCTGCATCATCCACATCTTCTCGTGATTTACAGTCAGTTCACAGCAGCACAATGCCCCAGCATACTGCACAGCAGCAACCGCCACCACCTCAGCAGCAGCAACAGCCGAGTGCTGTTTATGCACAAGGTGGTTACACTAGTCAAGCTGCTGCTTCAGTAAGTAACCAAAACTCTTCATAAGTGTGAAAGAAGTGTTTCACTAATGATTTGGTTAAAATGTAATGAAATTGGTTACTGTAATGACTAATATTAAGAAATATATGCAAATGTGTATATGAAATGCAGCTATATGTTTTGGGTTAGCTTAGTAATTACCATATTGGTTCAAAAATAAGCCACACTTTTTGTCCCAATTTCAGTGTGAAAGTTGTATTTTTATACACCTTTGTTAATACAATGTCCTGCGCTGTGGCGTAGCGGGCTAAGGCAGCATGCCTAGGTCCCTGGCCACGGAAAGCGGCCCGGGTTCGATCCCACCCATGTGGTGGGGATTTTAGGTCCCGGGTGTAGGACCAGTGCCCACTCAGCATCGTGAGGAAAGTGAGGAGCTTACGCTAGGTAAGCGGCCCTGGTCACGGAAACCAACATTCCGGCTGGGGGATGCCGAGATGCTGACCACATCTCCTCCCCGTATCGGTTGGATGATCGTCCACCTCTGCCGTGCGTAAGTGGGCGTGAGGCCGGCAGTCGGGTTGGTAGGCCTTGGCTCTCTAAGGGCTGTCGCGCCATGGGTTATTATTATTATTTGTTAATACAATTCTTGCATGTGGCAACTTAAGGTACCTATTTGAGTACTGTACTTTCATACAGTAAAATTCATACTTTTTATATGGTCGCAGTATGTTAACAGAGAATCTTAAAGTAATTTGATTTTAGTGATGACTAGTTTGAACATTTGAAGTACCTAAATATTCATTTAGTACTCTTTCTACTGCTACATACTTCAATAAAAATATATGGTGTATAGGTAGACTATTTGTATGTAGATTAACATGGGAACTAGAAAAAATATTGTAAAGTATACAAAATAAGAGTATAAAGAAACATGACAAAATGTGTGTTCTAGCAAAGACGAATGTATCCATCAAATATGTATTATCAGCCCAAGGCTTCGCCTCCCACGACAGCCAGCAGTTATCCTGTGCATCCAGATGTTCGGCTGAAGCGACTACCCTTTTTTGAACATGTTTCGGAACTGCTGAAGCCTTCAAGTCTAGGTAGGTGTAGTATTTACCCTGTGTAGTGTATGCAAATACAAATTATGATAAGCTTTGAGAACAAGATATTTGCAAAATATTATTAAGTCAGATTTATTACTTTTTCTGTTACATATTTACAACTGAACTATCCCAAAATCAGGTAGTTTTTGTGGATGGTCAAGATAAATTGAAGATGTTCAATGGACAATGAAATAGGTGATGGTATTTGAGTTAATTGATGGAAATTAATCATTTCTTCACAGTAGCCATATATAGGCTAAGGTCTTTGATAGAGTCAACATGAAAAACTCAATGCCATGGCCAGGACCCGAACCATGCATCTCCCGGCCTCTGCCGAGCCATCGCAACCCACTGAGCCACCATGGCCAACTTGCCGTCACGACATTATGACATAAGAGTCAAATAGAGAATTTAATATCGTGACGGCAAGCCGGCATGTCAACATGGGGGTTGAGGGCCATGGCCAGGGTTTGAATCACGGGTCTCCTAGTTTCCATCCAGTCGCCCTGGCACGTTGGGCTGCCATGCCTGTATACGGCAACTGTGAAGAGGTGATTAATTTCCATCAATTAAAATAATAAGATTATTAATTTTTAGATGAGTCGTATTTTTTACACGAAAGTGAAGCAGATGTGTTTAAAATACGACTCATCTAAAAATTAATAATTTTTCGCTTCACTGTGGTGTTCCAATACAGTTAAATCTCGATAAAATAATAAGAGTTAAATGATGAAGCCTGGGACTCAAGTACTTACGATAGTAAGTCGCCACAAAAGGTGTATCTTGGATACGAGAACCCCTAGTGGTCTACCGGGAAAATATATGAGCCAATTGGAGAATTTAATGTCAGGACGGCACGTTGGCCATGGTAGCTCAATGGGTTAGAGTGACTGGACAGAAACCAGGAGATCCGTGGTTCAAATCCCAGCCGTGGCATTGAATTTTTCATGTTGACTATCTATAGGTGATGGTAATTTATAAGAATATAATAAAAAGAACAGTTATCATTGATTGACCTTATAGTTGGTTAAACATGTAGCCCAGAAGTACTTAAAAGTTTGTAAGTTGCCATTGGAATGTGTGGTCTCAAAAAAATTGGGATGCTTGATTGTTTACTGGAGAGAAGTCTGGTTAATGTTGTGCTAGCATGTTGCATTAGCTCAGATGGTAAGAGCAACTACACAGAGAATGGAACAGCTATGGTGTTGAATTTGTTATATAATTTTATCTTACAGTTAGTAAATCATATTACAGTGATATTATATGTCTACTAAATATAGCAGAACTGTAGCCTAGTGTTACTTCTCTGATTAATGTGCAGAATTTGAATTTGTACAAATAAAAATAATTCACATTTAAGACAATTAAAAGGCTAATTAATGAGCCCTGTAGAGATAACATTTTAAATGTTGCTGTACTTATTTAAAATATATTTAGTAGAGATTGATTAGCTAATATGTAAAAAATAGAAGCTAGCAACAGTGTGAAGCAACAAATACTACATAATTATTTGTAACACAACTTATCTTTTAAGGAAATTGATGGAAATTTCAAAGAATTGATTGGAGACTAGTTTCACAAACTTGTTTGTATCTTCAGTCACTTCCTTTTTTGTCAATGTTACGGTCACTGGATGTCACAGCATTTTGTATGCGTTACCAAACTCTGAAAATGAAACAGAATAGGTTGGTGGTATTTGAAAATTCATTACACAATTTCTCTTTTTTTAAATCTTTTTTCCCAAACCATTAAATCTATCAGACCATTTAATTGCTTTAGTAATTTAACTTCTGGATTTATTTTATAGTTAAATGACCAAAAAATGATCTGCCACAGCTGACTTATCAGTTTGTTTATACCTAATATTTTGAAAATGTTCTTTTGTTCTGGTTTTTGGCCCTTCCAATGTAAATGTAACATTGACAATGAAGGAAGTGACTGAAGAAACAAAGTTTGTGAAATTAGTCTCCAGTCAATTCTTTGAAATATTCAACAATTTCCTTAAAAGATAAGTAAAGTTTTGCTACAAATAATTATATTTTATGCAAATTGATTAGCTGTTTTAATGGCCACAACTGGATAATTTTTTGTGGTAATTGTAAGTCTGCTGAGAGGAAAATTGGTATTATGAAGCTGTCTGGTATTATAAGAATACAAATTGTTTTGAAATTACTTTTTAAACACTTGCTTTTCGAGGTAATCATTATTGTTTTAATTAATAAATAATGATCTACAAGGGTCCATTGCAACATTGATATTACAAATCAAGCTGAAAAATTTTTTAGTTAACCATTAGTGCCAACTTATTTTTATTTTTTTTTAGAAATTGAAAACAATTTTTAATGTATTAGTTCAGCATACAAAATGTCAGCAATATATTTGTTTGCTTTTCTATTCGCCCAGTGTCCCAAAATCACCCAGTCTATAAAGAGATCACTTGACTTATATTGTAAGCATTAGAGTTACTTACGGCTGTGGATTCTTTGTGTGATACAATAGTGCAAACCTATGACAGTTTATGGTATGAAACGTAACAAGGAAAATGCAATAGTGTATTTTCATCCACCTTACTGTTGTAAATTAATGAACTACACAATATGCATTATACTTAATTGATGGAAATTAAGCATTTCTTCACACTAGCCATATATAGGCTAAGATTTTTTATACATAGAGTCAATATGAAAAATTCAATGCCTTACGATAGTAAGTCGCCACAAACGGTGTATCTCGAATGCGAGAGCTCCTAGTAGTTTACCGGGGAAATATACGAGTCAAATGGAGAATTTAATGTCAGGACAGCACGTAGACCATGGTAGCTCAATGGGTTAGAGCGACTGGACGGAAACCAGAAGATCCGTGGTTTAAATCCCGGCCATGGCATTGAATTTTTCATGTTGACTATCTACACAATATGCAGTTTTTTAAAAGAGGATAATAAGTTCACATAATCAGATAACTTCAGTGATGACATATATGAGGAAAATATCTCTTGAGAATTAATGTAAAATAAATAAATAATATATGTAGTGATAGACCGCTGGTCATTAATCAGTTAAAGTAGATAAAAATGTAAAAATTCTTTTAGCTTGGCTTTCTCTTCCATAGGCCCAAGTTTGTCAAGAAAAAATTATTTGCAACTGACTGTTGATGATTCAGTATCATGTGTGATATGATTCATTAATAATATCTTGATTCCTTGCCTATATCAATGTTAAAGAAGTATTAAACAGTACAACTTACAAAAATACACACTTTCCCTCTGGAGGTACCCATCACTGGGGAAAAAATGTAATTGCATCTGATTTTTTTTTCTTCGCTACATACAGACTTATAAACAAGTTATCTTTAGTGTAGTTTTGCACATAGATACTGGTAACCTTGATACAGGACAAAGTTAGTCAGCCAATACACTTAGAAACACTTTTTTTCTGGCAATTGAGCACCCTGTTGAATGAACAATTTCTTTCTTTGTACTGTATTTTTCACTATGAAAACTTGAAGCTCAATCTGTGATGTCAATATGAAAATGACTACTTGTTAAAATGCTGATTGTTTTCTTCCGAAGTAGAAATGCTTCATTAATCTGTACACAGCTATACGACATTAAAAATATATGCTTGGAAACATTTTAAATGGAAATATTAAGCAATTTTGGCATATTCATTGGAACATTAGAGATATATTAAACCTAAATGTAATTGTAAAAGTTGATAGTTAAGCTCCTCTGCTTGTAGATAGAGAAAAGTGTAGACACACCAGATAAATCCCACTGCCTCTACTATATATACTGCTTTTCCAACAGTTCCACAAGGAGCTCAAAGACTTCAGGAATGCAGCTTCATGTTCCATTTAACTCCACAACAGGCTACAGATGTAGCAAGCTCAAGAGATCTAAGACCTGGCTCAAAGATGGAATTTCTAATACAGGTAAATGCTATGCAGTGTTTGTTTGCTTTATATGAGTAGCTAGCTTATAAACACGCACTTTCCAACTACTGCAGTTTTCCTGTAAAATGTAGAGGAACAGGAGGGGCCTTTTTATAACTTTCTGTCAAAAGTTGTTTTATATCTTTACCAGTAGATTCCATGTTACAGATTTTCAGCAAAGACATAATAAAGCAGTAAATTCTATTGTATTTATTGTAAGAACATTACAAACTGATACACTTTAGCTTATCTGTGTGTCTATCCTTTATCATGATCATGGTCCTCTGTCGCTGGACTGTAACAAAATGTGTAGTATCACTAGTAACCTCTAATAAATGGTATACAGTGATATGATAGACCAGAGCTTATCTGTATGTCTATCCATCATGATCATGGTCCACTTTCACTGGACTGTAACAAAATGTATAGCACCACTAGTGACCTCTAGTAAATGGTATACAGTGTTATAATAGACCAGAGCTTATTTGTGTGTCTATACTTCATCATGATTATGGTCCTCCTTCACTGGACTGTAACAAAATGTATAGCACCACTAGTAACCTCTAGTAAATGGTATACAGTGTTATGATAGACCAGAGCTTATTTGTGTGTCTATACTTCATCATGATTATGGTCCTCCTTCACTGGACTGTAACAAAATGTATAGCACCACTAGTGACCTCTAGTAAATGGTATACAGTGTTATGATAGACCAGAGCTTATTTGTGTGTCTATCCTTCATCATGATCATGGTCCTCCTTCACTGGACTGTAACAAAATGTATAGCACCACTAGTGACCTCTAGTAAATGGTATACAGTGTTATGATAGACCAGAGCTTATTTGTGTGTCTATCCATCATGATCATGGTCCTCCTTCACTGGACTGTAATAAAATGTATAGCACCACTAATGACCTCTAGTAAATGGTATACAGTGTTATGATAGACCAGAGTTTATCTGTATGTCTATCCATCATGATCATGGTCCTCCTTCACTGGACTGTAACAAAATGTATAGCACCACTAGTGACCTCTAGTAAATGGTATACAGTGATATGATAGACCAGAGCTTATCTGTATGTCTATCCATCATGATCATGGTCCTCTGTCGCTGGACTGTAACAAAATGTGTAGTATCACTAGTAACCTCTAATAAATGGTATACAGTGATATGATAGACCAGAGCTTATCTGTATGTCTATCCATCATGATCATGGTCCACTTTCACTGGACTGTAACAAAATGTATAGCACCACTAGTGACCTCTAGTAAATGGTATACAGTGTTATGATAGACCAGAGCTTATTTGTGTGTCTATACTTCATCATGATTATGGTCCTCCTTCACTGGACTGTAACAAAATGTATAGCACCACTAGTGACCTCTAGTAAATGGTATACAGTGTTATGATAGACCAGAGCTTATTTGTGTGTCTATACTTCATCATGATTATGGTCCTCCTTCACTGGACTGTAACAAAATGTATAGCACCACTAGTGACCTCTAGTAAATGGTATACAGTGTTATGATAGACCAGAGCTTATTTGTGTGTCTATCCTTCATCATGATCATGGTCCTCCTTCACTGGACTGTAACAAAATGTATAGCACCACTAGTGACCTCTAGTAAATGGTATACAGTGTTATGATAGACCAGAGCTTATTTGTGTGTCTATCCATCATGATCATGGTCCTCCTTCACTGGACTGTAATAAAATGTATAGCACCACTAATGACCTCTAGTAAATGGTACACAGTGTTATGATAGACCAGAGTTTATCTGTATGTCTATCCTTCATCATGATCATGGTCCAGCTTCACTGGACTGTAACAAAATGTACAGCACCACTAGTGACCTCTAGTAAATGGTATACAGTAATATGATAGACCAGAGCTTATCTGTGTGTCTATCTGTAATCATGGTCATGGTCCACCTTCATCTGACTGTAACAGAATTTAAGACTGTACTAATCATGTTGTGGACATTTGACATTTAAGGTCAACTCCTTCACATAACTTTTTTATCATATTTATGTTCTATGGCTGCATGAGATGTTTACCAATTTTTGTCATACTTTTTATTTACAGTTAATGTTATGAAGTGTAAAATATAGACTACTATATAGAATAAAAAGAAGTATTTCAGAAAGTGGAGTGCCATTGTTACTAAAATTAGGCAAGTGAGTCAACCTTGTATATACTTTTCTCCACTTACAAGTTTTTTGATGAAGACTAGTTTCTGGGGACTTCTCCCCTATCGTGAGTTCTGTGGTTGACTCAGCCACAGAACTGACGATAGGGGAGAAGTCCCCAGAAACTAGTCTTCATCAAAAAACTTGTAAGTGGAGAAAAGTATATACAAGGTTGACTCACTTGCCTAATTTTAGTAAATATAGACTACTAGTTTGTGTATAACCTAAGAAGTTCTTTGCTTTATTACTCGTCTATTTTGGTACCAGGAAGAATTTTAGCGAGATATCTTCTAGGTCCAAATAAGTCTTGAGTTCTCATTTATTTTACATATAGGTTTTGTATATTTATTGCGCTGAATATTTTGTGCTGTCTAAATCTCTTGTCTAAATTATTAAGTTTAACTTTCTGACAGATAGTGTTTTGGATTTGTTTCAGGAAGTTGGCAAGTGTATATTTGTTAAATTCTTTTTGAGAATTTTGAGCTTGTTTATGTAATGACAAAGGACACATTTTAAAGATTATGCATTGGGTGGTTTTTTGAAAGCCCTGTAGTGTTTTCAGTTAATTTAGCTTGCAGTTTGCATATATATTACCTATGTTCGCAGGTACAGATGAGGTTTTGTCTGTTAGAGACATCCTGTGAACAGGAGGACTTCTTCCCTCCAGGCATTTGTGTGAAAGTCAATGGCAAGATGTGTCCACTGCCGGTAAGTTTAGTGAATTAAATACTATTGACATTTATTTATCGACTACTAGGTGTATATTTTAGGATGACCATGAATTTGGTTCCCAGTTCTATTGTTATTAAGTGGCCATCAGTGTTCTTAACATCTACATATTTGGTTGACAAATCCTATAGTTGTATTCTGTATTTTGTCAGTTTGTTATGATTTATCATACACTTTAATAATTCTGACTCAAATTCAAAATAAGTCATAACAAATTGATAACATGGGAGAACATCTTAATATGGATATATAAGGACAGACTAATAAACTTTGAAATTCCACCAGTTGATAATTTAATAAAATAGTTCATAGTTGCACCGCCAGACCGAGTGGGATTGTTCAGGTGGTTTCGTCTGTGGTCCACATTCAGGAGGTCTGACTTCGATTCCTATGGCCAGCCTACCTGACCCATGGTTTTTTTTGGAGCTTTTCCTGGGTCACCAGGCAAATGCTTGGTAGGTTAATTACATTCCCCAAATTTCCTGTCTCCAATTCGTTTCCATTAGCATTTCACATCATCTCTCATCTGTGGGTCTCTTTCAGCATAGAAGTGTCAGTAGGTGTCTTAGCATTGCATGGCAGGATGATATGCTCCCGGTAAACACTTCCTTTCTCCTTTGGTAGGATGGTCTCCAGTCTGGCCTAGTGGGCTTTTTCAGGACCATGGTGGGTGAAATGCTGGCTGTACAGGCCTGCCAGGGAGTTTCCAACTGGTCAGTTGTGTGGACCCTACCCTCTACACTATCGCGGCTTCTTTGGATGGCTGCTCTGTCTCCTCTAGCCTCATCCTTCCTCTTGGGTTGTCCCACTTGGGGCATATGTACAATAAACCAAGTTTGGACCTCCGAAACCAAGTCCATTCCGTAGCATAGTCCAGTCTGGTCTGGCAACAACATATGACAGTCGGGTCTTTGAAGTTGAAAATCAAAGCAATAGCGCTTAGAACTAGTCTCTCAAAAAATCAATGTTTAAGTGATGTACTGTGAAAAACCTACTGCAAATAGTTTAATCAACTAATTTAGATGTCATTGCTGCTAAATTCCTCCAACACATGTAAGAACACATCCTCTTATTTATTTAAAAAAGAGTAAGGTTGTGTTTTTGAAAATAAGTTTTTTGTACAAGCTTTACCTTTTCTCTTATCCCATATTTACTTTTCAGTTAGTAAAATATTCTAATGCTACTTGCTTTTACAGAATCCTATTCCAACAAACAAGCCTGGTGTGGAACCCAAGAGACCTCCTAGACCAGTGAACATCACTCCAATGGTCAAGTTAAGCCCAACTGTTGCCAATCACATTAATGTATCCTGGAATGCAGAATATGGACGTGGCTATGTAATCACAGTCAATCTGGTTCGAAAGCTGACCTCTTCGGATCTGCTTCAAAGACTAAAGAACCGAGGTGCAAGGCATGCAGACTTTACTAGAGGACTGAGTAAGTACATTACCAGCGTGTACTTGGTCAGAGGCAAGTCAAGATGCTACAGTTCTTTCATGATTATCTGCATACTGTTTCTTCCTTATGAGATTTTCATGAAAGGAAAATTAAATATCTAATTCTAAATACCTTTTCCAAAAAACCATATCTACCAACATTAATTTCGTGGCTATAATTACATGCAACAAACTCTTGGATAGAAAGTAAAATTGAACCCAATTTTTCATGCCTCAATATCTGGATCTTTATAATTCATGTCTCTGACCTCAAATTCTTCTTGAAATATTGAATGTTTTTTACTGTCCTTGTTATTTTCAAACAACCCTTTGAGTTGCACCTACCATGAAACAACTGACTCAAAGCCTTTAAATTATATTATCTTACTAAGCTATCATATTGTAGCTGCCATTGCATTATTGAAAATCAGAGACAATGATGTATAAGTTCACTAGAATGTCTTTTTAAATTGTTATTTATTAATATTTTATTCATGTGAGGTGGTACAGTATGTAAGAAAATGTGTATTATACTTAACTGTCCTTATGGACACAAAACCAGTGTGTACATTCTACCAACCTAAGGTGTAGGAGAAATTACAGAGGTATTTTTTAGAGCTGGCATATGACCCTGCTCGGATGTGCAGAGTGACATCATGAAAATCAATGGTGGGGATAAGATCTCTGCTTCCACCAGCAGACTGCCGATAAAGCTCAAGGGTTAGGTGACAGATGTCTAACCTGACACCCTTTTTTCTTATAAATAGACAAGTGGACTCTACCATAAACTACTACGCAACATTGTCACATGCCTGCTCTAAGAAAATACCTCTGTATTTTGATTGATGCATGCTCCCCTGAGTCAGCCAATGGTCTCGGACCAGTAACTTCAGGAAGAAGTGCTACCATGTCAGTGATTATTATTTGTTATGTAGATGACGGGTGGACAGATGCTTGTGTCAGTTGCATAGAACATTTACTGTGTCTCTCGTATTCACATTTTCATTAAATGAATAATATTGTCAATCAAGACTTTAAAAACTACCTGTTCAACATCAAATACGACAACTTCATCTTATGGTTTTGGAAACAAATAAGTAAAAGTTAAGCTGGTCACAATACATTCCAAAATAATTGCTTTATGTAAATGTTACAGTTAAAGAGAAACTAGCAGAAGATGCAGACTGTGAAATAGCTACGACTTCTCTACGAGTATCTCTTATGTGTCCATTGGGAAAGATGCGTATGACAACACCTTGCAGAGCTTCTACATGTTACCATTTACAGTGTTTTGATGCATCAGTGTTCCTGCAAATGAATGAGAGAAAACCAACATGGATGTGTCCTGTCTGTGACAAGCCAGCCCTTTATGATAATCTCATACTAGATAGGTATGTGATATTGCCTGGATGTACCATAAGAAAATAGCTTAGTAAGTATTGTATTTGACCCAAAAAGACATCAAGATTTTCTTGGAAACACACCTTATAAAGCTTCCTGAATACAAAAAGGAGCATTATTAAATTATAGATGAGTTGTATTTTTTACACATCTGCTTCACTTTTGTACCTATTTTGAGGACATGTTTCGCAAATCATCGCTTGCATCTACGGCTCTTGTGAGACTGAAGTTAGATCCAGCGGAGTGGGTAATTCTGGGGTTGTGGCTGCCATCTGTTGATTTAGTGATGAACTTAAATGTGGGATTCTCTTCTAGCGGGA